>CM063714.1:9793210-9964501 GCA_032441835.1 Slavum lentiscoides | reverse complement strand
ATGTCTTGTTCAAGTTTCTCAATTCGTAAGGCTTGTGATGTTATAATATCCTAAATGTAAAATGTTTAAACTGTTAAGCAAAAATGTATCTAACAATGCTTTAAAAAATTTAAAAAAAAAAATCTTTGATCACAATAAAATGTGATTAGAATGTAATTGTGGAACATTAAGTTATATAATCACCTCTGATTTGGTCAAATGTTCGTTTAAGGTTTCAATTTCCACATTTCTTTCTGTTGTCTAAAACCCAAATTATCAATTAAAATACATTTACACATATATATTTGTCAACAAAAGACTTACTAGTATTGTATTTCCGGAACTCTGTTCTTTCAATAATGATAATTCCTTTTCAACAATTAGTAAGTTCTGTTCTTTGGCCGCTAGCAATGTTAATAAATGATTTTGATATGTTCCTTTCTTTAAATTCATTAAATAATAAATATAATTAATTAATAAATAACATTTTAAATTAATATGAAATTTAATGGCGTTTTAGATAGATAAATTTTAATTTTATTGCATTAATATAAATAAATATATACCAATATTTACAAATCTGAAGATGGAGATTTAAGTTCCACTATACTATTATTTTAAATTAGTAAATTTTTATGGGATATCTCGTTCTTATAATATGTGTATAGAAATGTATGTATTTACTTGATATTTGTAATAAATGAGCGAAAACAATAATGTCACTACAGCCACAACAATAAAATATAATTCCGAATGATTGATGCGATTTAAATATCCTAATGTTTCCTAAAATAATAGTTGTCAATAATTATTAATTTAATTTAAATAATATTAAATATAAAATACATAGTTTTTTTTACTATCAACTCACTTGCTTATTATCGGTTTGATCAGGATTTGCATCTGAAATAATATAAAATCATAATTATACTTAATTAAAATATGTCCTTAATGTTTTACACATACAGTATTCTTATTTTATATAAATTAAGGGTAGTATATATTTAAATTAAAATAGAATTAATAATCAATTTGTTTGCATTTTTCCTTTATAGAGAATTTCTTGGTAATGTATATTTTGTTTAGAATTTCAAATAATATTTAAATTCACTTTTATCCTAAAAATAAAAATATCAATGATATTTTTATATTGTTAAATTAATAGGAATTTTACACATACAAGTGGTTACAACAATTAATGAAGTATTATAATTAAGTTTAATATTAAACATAAATATGTCGAATTATAAAATACAAGTCCATTATTTTTTAAATAGGTATGCTTGGTTTTAGCAAAAATTTAACTATTAAAATTTTAATATATCTTGGATTATAATAATAATATTATTATTAATTACCGTTATATTCATTAGAATATTTTCCAAATATGTTCCATAGAAAATCAATCGAATTTGAAGTAGGTGAAGATAAAAAATTTTGAAAAACGTCTAAAATACTAAATTCTTTTTCAGGTTGTTTATCAATTAGGTTTTCTTTTTCAAATTTGGTATCTGTCAGATGTACAGTGGCATCTTGATCTGGATCAGAAACTGAATTCAAAGGCTGAGAAGGTTTAATTATTTTTTCTGTATTCCTCTTAAATTTCAGACAATTAACTCCACTGCAAGTATCTGGGTGACCAAATGATGTCACATAACTGTTAGGTTCAAATTCTTTAAAATTGTCATTATTATTATTAGGCTTCACAGACATATAGACATTTTCATAGGGTAACACTTTGTTTTCTGGTTTATACTGTTGTTGAATGCTTTCATAATTATGCTTTGAGGTACTGTCCATTGAGTGTTCACATTCACTTTCAGATGTGCATTGATCAATTAATTTTTTATTCATTTCTGTTACATCAACTTCACCAGCATCTAATGTTTGATAATCAGTAGACGAAGCATTATCAGTTTCATTTTTTACATTTTGTAACGCAGATGAATGTGTCATATTACCAACTACTGAATCATCATCTGATACCGATTCATTATTAAATGGTACATTTTCATAAGTATTTTGAAATTTGGGCACTTTATTGTCATCATTGGATTCTATAGGAAAATCACCTTTAATTTCTTTACTATAATCAGGACTTTCACTGATTGTTGATGGGTTATCATAATCTCTTAATTTCTCTTCAGCGGGAGTACTGGATAAAACATTATCATTTACAATGTCACTGTCATTATTTTTTTCTAACCCTTGTTTAGAACTATTGTTATCCTGTTGATTGTCTAATTTAGTTGTATCTTGTAAAGAATCACTATTTGGATTTTTCTGTGGCTGCGTTTCATTGAAATCTTCCATCCTATTATCTTGTAAACTAAATGCATTAGAATCTTGTGGTGCCACGTTATTAACATTTTCTGTAGGGACATCCGTTTTCTCTAAATTTGGTAATTGTTTTACGACCGGTGTCTGTTCGTCTTCTTGTAGATTAGGACTTTCTACATTAAAATTTACATTACCACTATTATCATCTTGTAAATCAACTATACTAGAGTTTTGCTCAAGTAAATTATTAATTGATTCTTCACTTGAGCTATCAGTTGTTTGTTGATTAGAACTCCCCGCATTCGGATTTTTAGTATCATCATCATTATTTTGTAAATTAATTGTACTAGAGTTATGTAGTGCTGTATTATTAAACGATATTTCTATTGAGCTATTCGTTTTCTCAACATAGTGTTGATAAGAATTATCTGTTTCAACTGGAGAAACACCGTTTGCTATTTCTTTATTAGAAGTTAATTTATTCAATTCTAATGTGTCTTCTGTGCAAGAACCTACAGCACATTCTGTTACAGAATCGTTTTCTAACCCTTGAGGACTAGCGAGATTGTTTTGGTTTATTTTTTCAGGATCGACAGACTGGGCATTTTTAATCTGATTATTATGGGCCGATAAACTTTCATTAACTGGAATTTCGGCTGTATTTTCATCCACATTTGATGGACTTTTTACAAAATTATCATTCGTACTAAATTCGTCATCTTCATTTTCAATTTCTAAACCATCATCGTGATCTTTGTAAGAAAAATTATTATGAACCGGATCTGTTTCGTAAATAGTTTCATTATGTTCATCTAAACTATTCACATTGTCATCCTCAGTGATTTCTGCATTGTCGATTATCTGGGCATTTGTTTCGTCAGTACTTATATTGATTTGCGCAACCGTTGAATCATTGTGGTTTTCTTCATTTCTTTGGTTGCTTGGGTCACCACACACTTTAAGAGTCCTTTTATCAATACTCACATTAAAAGTATAATGACTTTTAAAAGGCGTTTTTACTTTTAATTGATTTTTATGAACTATAGATACAATTTCCTGAAAAAAAAAAAGAAACCGATAAATACAAATTAAATAACAATTTAATATTTACGATTTCTGTTAATAATCACTAATCGAGTTACTATTATAGCACAGATCATATAAAACGATTTATTATCATGTGATGTATGAATAAATTTACCTCGTCATTTTTCACCAAAAATTTATCATTATTAAAACCAAGAATAATGAATTTGTGTTTATAAGGATGCATTTGACCCTCCATGAACTTGCCTAAAACCAACAAATGTAATTAGTTTCAAAAAAAAAAAAAAAGTCAAATTTGTAAAACAGCTAAATAAACATTTAAAAGTTTATTTAAAACATCTATATACACAACGAAATATAGAAATCTATTTTACTATTTCGTGTACACGGATAAAATAAACGTCAGAAAGCTTTAAACATCACAAACATAAAACACGTAACGTAAGTAACAAAAAATATGTTCCGTTCCGAAAACGTAAACGGGCATTATAAACGTTGTTATTCAAACGCTCCAAAGTAGTGTGCACTTACTATTCAAGATGCGACATGTCGGATCCTGACATTGAAACTCGACGATTTCATTAGGGTCGCACTGTGTGGTTGAGGATCCGACGTTTAGCAACGCCGACGAGAACACGATTACTTTCAATACAAACATTGTGTCCGTGCCGCGGCTGTGTTCATTTGAATCGAAATCGTTCCATATAAAAAAAAAAGGAAAATCGTCCCGTAGTCGTCCGCAGCGATATTACAGCCAAAAAAATTTATTCGTAAAACACTTTCACGCACAAAACAAAAACACGTACAGAAGCAATCACCGTATTACGAGGTTTTCGTCAAATATTATTGCTCGGTTGTCGACCGTTGATAACGCGGGCGGCAAGTGTGATAACGTTATCGGAACACGTTGGCAAAATACGGGAACAGCTGATATAACAATGCGCGGGTTTCGCATTTTTTTTTTTCACAATAAAGACCTTTCTTTTTATGTCAGTAGTCAGTGGGTTATGGCGATGCGGTTTTGTGTGATCTTTAGCAAACGGTTTTTGGCGATATCGTTCCATCGGACCGTGGAATGCACTTTTCGTCGACCCGGTCGGCGAACAAACGAAATAAAAAAAAAAAACGTTTGCCGCGTCGTTCGAAAAAAAAAATTCTTCTTTCTCTGGTTCGTATTACAGTCCAGTGGATAAATACCATCAATTGACGTGCACGGTTCGAGGTTCGAACCTCTGATCTCAAATTATTATTATTATTATTTTTTTTACACTATTTTTATACATTTTATCATTTAATAACTTTTATATTTGTGAATAAATGACATTTTCAGTACAACATAATAGTAAATTTTGATATAATTATATATAATACGAATAATACGTTATATAATATAATATTGACATAGGTACAGCAAATTCAATAATCCTAATTTATTAGGTAAAATTGGATAATAAAAAAAAAATCACTCGTTCTAACAAGTCTAAGCTCCATTTGATCGCTTCGCGTGCTCCTACTGTCGGAATTCAAACTAAAAATATCCATTGATTTGTTATGAAAAACCGCCTAAAGTTACTGGAGTGCGCGTGTTTGGTTTGATTTTATTTATAAATAAACTTGGGCAAATATACAGTCCAACAAAAAAATTTGAAAAAAATAGGGGCATTCGGAACCACACGGGATCCCGTGCGTACTACACTAGGTACCGCATTAATCCACTATAGGCTACAGGGCACATACTTATAGCACAGATAAGATAAAAAAAAGCGACTCGTCGAATAAAATATGCCAATTCGATGCCGGACATTGAAAAATTATTAACGCGTATTGTTAAATTGATTAAAAAAAACACACACACATTTTGAAACGATAACCGAGGCGGTATGGAAATCTGTTGATTTCCTTCCTGATCCACCTCCGTCGTAATACACGCGTATAATTTATTTTAAATGCGCGCGTTTTCTTTTCACCGATGTCGTCCGATGCGTTGACGGAAATCTGCCGCCAAGAGAGTGTGTGCGCGTCTATGGTCACTCTCGTTAATTTGCCTGGACGCGTCGGACGTGTCATTTTCCATTTCGCTTCGACGTTTTTCGGTTTTTTTCATTTAGTGGCCGATTTTTGAAATTTTTTTTTTCATTTGGATCGTCACACCATCGAATGTAAGTAATGTTTTGCAAACTTTTGGTCGCGTGGCGATGCGAATAACAGTAATTATATGAGGGACGATATAGTATTATATACGCGTATAAAAAAACGTATAAATTTATTGTATTATATATTATGTAATATAATTATATTATATATGTATATATAATATAATACTCTTTTTTCTTTTTTTGAACGTACGGACTAATGTCTTATTACATAATATTTTGCCATATTTATTTCCTTTAATAAACCGTCTTTTTATGCATATTTTCACATCTGCCAAGGGTCCCGCGACGGCTCACTATTTTATTTTTTTATTTTTTCTAGAAGCGCAATAACGGAGAGAACTAGTTCAGAATCGAGGGAAAGATCGTGATGGCGGCGAAAGGTACGAAATGCCAGAGGAAGAAGAAGAAGAAGATGGAGTACCGCGGTCGGCGATTGCTGATTTTTGTTTTTGGATCCAATGTCATCGCAGCAGCAGCTGAGACCATCGGACGCACGTAAGTAATTTTTTGCAAACGTTTGCGTTTTTTTTTTTTTGCACTTTTTCTGTTATTTATATTAATATTGTTTTATTTATAATTATTGTATTTCGCGTTATTTCGACTTCGTTAAATAGGTACGCGTTTTGTATACCGAACGTTTTCACTTTTGACATCGAGAAAATCGTTCTCTGACCGGAAAACTTTCTGTTACGAAGCGTGTGTGACCCCTCCCCCTCACCCGCGCAAATTATATTATTATAAACGTTATTATATTTTTATAAACGAATTCAGGTACGCGAGTCGATTTGTTATCGTTATTATAATAATATTTATCGCTTTCGTGTTCGTTATATCGAGCTGCGTAAATTGATAATACCTATATACGATGCGCGTTTCTATTATACTTATTATCCGTTGTCGTTCGGACCATGATATAATAAACTTTTCTAGTGTGTGTGTGTGTGTTACATTCTGAGTGTACTTACATTTGGAAAAGACCCGTCCCCGGTAGGCATGGTGGGAAGCGGCGTGGTAAATAATAATGTTAGGTTGGCTGGCGGTTCGTGTGTGTGTTATATAGGTAGGTAGTTTATAAAATAAACTTTTTTGGTTTATTAAAAGCTTTTATTAAATTATATCATAGTCCGGACTGTATAACGCGATAGACGTTTATTTAGACGAACGTTGTACCTACTCAAGGTGGATCATTTCACCTTGGTTGTACCTGTATTGCGTTTAATTGCTCTACCATAGGAAAATGATGTAAAAAATGAGTCGAAAAAACGTGAAAATAAACGGTCGGAAAAAAGAAAAATACTACGCGCAAGCGTATTCATATTACTCCGTACAGGGGCGGACTGGCTGCTTTATAGCGGCCCGAGAAATTTTGTTCGAAGCAGCCCAATAATTGATAATAAAATGACAAATCTGTACTTTTGACGTTTCAAAATATTTCATTTTTAACTTAATTCTATCTACGATATACTTGTAAAAACAACAGAAAATTCTTCACTGTATATTAATTTTAAAAGTATAATTTTAGTCACATTATTCTATACAGAAATTATTTAAACAATTAGTAATTTATGTAATGTCTTGCTCTTTTAGGATAGACGGGGGTCTATGACTGTATTAGAATCAGCGGTACCTATTTAAAATGCTTTTCTCTGTTGACTTTAAAACTAATGCTTTTAAATTGTCTTGTGCCATGCCGTTTCCATAAACGGTTTTTACTTAAGCGTAAAACAACAATATAAGTACAAATAATAATGCAATAAATAAAATTCAAAATACCCGTTTTAACTTTTTTACACAAAATTACCAACAGGCCACGATCAATACAGTATGACACACGTCGCAGTTCTTTTATGACAAAAATTGTTTATTAAATAAATATAATATCCTCCATAATTATATTACATTCAATTTACATTTAAAGAGGCCCTCGATTTAATTATTTGACCGGTCTATAGGGAAATTTCCCGATCTCCCGACCTACCAGCATTGGCGCAACTAGACCTAAATTTTAGAGGGTGCTAAAATTATGTATACGTCACTGACTAAAACACTCACCACACCACCACCCCCACCCCAAACACATACATTTCAAAACCGTTAATAACACAACTTCGACATTATTATTGATTTGAATATTTACTAATATATATATTGCACTTAGAAAGTAGGTAAACAATTGTAAATTATTATTACAGTATAATATATTTTTACAATTTACATCCGATACAATAAATACAAAAAAACATACGTTTGATATTACGGTGTATCTGTTGATTTCCTTCCTGACCCACCTCCGTCGTAATGCGGCGCGTATAATTTATTTTAAATGCGCGCGCTTTTTTTTCACCGATGCCGTCCGATACGTTGACGGAAATCTGCCGCCTTGAGAGTGTGTGCGCGTCTATGGCCACTCTCGTTAATTTGCCTGGACGCGTCATTTTCTATTTCGCTTCGACGTTTTTCGGTTTATTTCATTTAGTAGCCGTTTGTTAACTTTTTTTTCATCTGGATCGTCGCAGCGAGGACCATCAAATGTGAGTAATGTCTTACAGACCTTTGGTCACGTAACAGCGCGAACAGTAATTATTATGAGGCACGGCAATATTATAATACGCGTATAAAATGTATAAATTGATTATATTATTATATTACACAGGCATTATATTATTAATAAAATATAATAAATTTATTATACGCTGGCGACGTGTCGTATACACGTTTAAGTAAAGCGAAATCGAATTATTCGCACGTCCGCCCAACCAATCATTGTTAACCGAACTTTTATTAATTGTATAATAACAGACTTATTAATTATTTAGTAAAAACAAAAATTCATGCACCAACAAAACCATCCACCCCCTTTTATTATATGAATCGATCGCTTCAGTTCGTGTATAGGTTCGGCGCCACTGATATTATATATTATACGCGTATAGTAAAATAATTTTTTTTTTCAATTATATACGGACTAATGACTAATGTCCTATTACGTAATATGTTATTGTGATACAAACATATCGATTACAATGATTTTTTTTTTTTTATTCTAAAAGAATGGAAACGAACACGAAAAATATTACATTGTTAAAGATTTTAAAAACTATTTAATTAATATAATTTGTATATTATGTTATGTTTAGTAAAAAAAAAAAAAAAATAGGAATTGTATTAATAACAATAATAATAATTGATCAATTACTAGTTCGGGATCGAGAGAAACGGTGGGAGATCGTGATGGAGGCGAGAACTCTTAGACAGTATGAAATGCCAGAGGAAGAAGGAGAAGAAGAAGAAGGTGTCCTGGCGGTCGGCGAATGCTGATTTTTGTTTTTGGATCCAATGTCGTCGCAGCAGAGACCATCGGACGTATATAGGCAAGTCATTTTTTTCAAACGTTCGTGTGATCCACACAGTGGCGGCTCGAAGGAGTTTATTAGAATCCTGTGATTCATAACAAATTTTAATGGGAGGGTGGATGTCTTGGTTACGGGGATTAAACAATTTTAGTTTAGTTATTTACTTTTATTCTATAAGAACTCCTGTGTAATATCATTAATTTCAATTTGTATTTCAAAAATTTTTCGGGTGGGTGGTGTAAAAAATATTTTATGTGATTCGAGGAAAGAAAGTTCAAGCCGCCACTGGTTCCATAGACGCTCGCGTAGCGATTGCGATGAGACGTGCGAAAAAACGCGCAGTGAAAAGACGACACGGTCGCCGAATTATTCGTGTTGTACAATATTGTGCATTTTACGTAAAATAAAACAGTCGGTAGTAATTGGGGGCCTTTACGCCTACGATTCGCCATCGATATATTTATTTAAAAATGTTCGTTAAATATTATCAATAACGTTTTGTTCCGTACGTTTCCGCCGGCCGCGTCGTCGTTGAATTGCGTTTTTCTTTCATACGTTTTCTGTTATTTTTTAATAACAGTTTTATTTATAATTGTATTTCGCGTTATTTCGACTTCTTTAACCTTTTTTTAACGAACGTTTTCTGTTACGACACGTACATTAATTTACCGCGCCGCCCCCATCGCGAAGGGAACTTTGCAAGTATAGGTACACTCAGAACTACACACACACACACCCACGAACCGCCAACCAACTCACCATTGTTTATCCGCGCAGCCTCCACCGGGAAGGGTATTTTGCTTGTGTAGGACCACTTGGAACCACCCACATTCATTTTCACATTTACGTACAATCATCTGGTCACCGCAATTTTAATCTACCGCGTCGTCCCCAATGGAAAGGGTATTTTCATGTGTAGGGTCATTCAGAACCTCACACACACAAACCTTCACAAAAACCGCTAGCCAATCTAACCATATTTAACCGCGCTGCTTACTCCGGGACGAGATTTTTTCTTATGTAGGACCACTTGGAACCACTCACACTCACATCCAGACTGACACACACACAAACAGCCAGCTGTGTCAACTTTAATTTACCGCGCCGCCCCCACCGGGAAGGGTACTTTGCAAATATAGGTACACTCAGAACTACTTACACACACCACGAACCGCCAACCAACCCACCATAGTTTATCCGCGCAGCCTCCACCGGGAAGGGTATTTTGCTAATGTAGGTACAATCAAAATCACAAACTCACATACCCAAACAGACACACACACATACACAAACCGCTAGCCAACCCTTTTTCATTTTACTGCGCGCCGCCTCCAACGGGAAGGGTATTTTGTTCGTGTAGGACCACTTGGAACCACCCACACTCGCTTTTACACATACACACACAAGCATCTTGCCACCTCAACATCATTTTTCCGCCCTCCCCCACCAGGGACTGCTATTTTGCTTATGTAGGTCTACTTAGAACGGCACACACACAAACAGGTAGCCTCCTCAACTTTATTTTACCGCGCCGCCCCACCGGGAAAGGTATTTTGCGAATGTAGGTACACACACACCTACGAATTGCCAGCCACTTTATCATTATAGTAGCATCCCTCCAGGGACGGGTATTTTGCTTATGTAGGTCTACTTAGAGCAACACACAAACACACACATACACATGACATTATTTAAAGAAAATGATATAAAGAATAGTTGAAAATACGCGAAAATAAACAGTCGAAAAAAAGAAAATTAAAAAAATTATACGTGAGCGTCTTCTTATTACTACATAATAACGTAAATTATATTATTTTATGATTTTATTCGTCTTCGTATTACTTCATAATGACCTGTATTAATATTATATTGTTTAATAATTTCATTGCAATGCTACAACCTGCGTTTCGTTGTATCGTGCCGCTGCCGGAGACGACGACAAACTAATTGGCCCTTCACTGCAGTAGACGACACCCAGACATGGATATGAATGATCTGGGAATAGATGGATTGTGGAAGAGGACCTTAGCAAATTGGAAGTACAAGAATGAAGAGGACGAGTCCAGGATGAAGAAAAACGGAGGATAATTGTATTTCGCGTTATTTCGACTTTGTTAAATGTTCTATAAAAAACCTTTTTTCTTTCGGCTTCAAAGAAATTGTTCTCCGACTGGAAAACTTTTTATGTTACGTTGCGTGTGTGCCCCTCTCCATGCGCATTATACCATTATACAAATTTGTGTTTGAGTGTGTGTGTGTGTGTGTGTGTGTGTGTTTGTGTGTGTGCATGTGTACGAATGTGTTTAAGTGTGTATGAATGGGATTGAGTGTGTTTGTATGTGTGTTTATATGTTTGTGTGTGTGCGTGTGTATGACTGGGATTGAGTGTATGTGTGTGTGTGGCCCTAATAATTTTCCCTTTATTTGCAATAGACGCTTCTCGGGTGGGAGGTGGGGGCTGCGCGGTATAGTTAGATAAAAGTTAGGTTTAGGTAATGTTAGGGTAGGTTAGGTCATCTATTTAGCTAAGCCAATAACGTTAGGTAGAATGGCGGTTCGTGTATGATTAGTGGGAGGGGTTATGTGTGTTTGACTGTGTGAATGTCAATGACTATTTGTGTTTGTGTGTGTGTGTATATATGTATATATGTATGTATGTATGTCTGAGTGTGTGAATGTGTGGGTGTTTGGATGTTTGTATGTTTGTGTGTGTGTGTGTGTGTGTGTGTGTGTGTGTGAGAAGGGGGCACACAGTGTTCCTTTAATGGTAATATTTAAAAAAATTTGATGTTAATTATAGTCGAAAAAACGCGAAAAGAAATGGTATAAAATACTACGGGAGTGTATTTATACTATTTCATATTTACGTCTATCATATTATTATTTAATGATTTTATTACATGATGACGACACACAATTTCAACCACACACACGAACCGCCGCTGGAGACGACGACAGACGGACAGACGTTGGTCCGAAAGCGCGCATCTCGCCGCCGGACGAGGACAGCGGCCACGATAAAAGGCTCGTACAGCCGCGGCACGACGTCGACCGATGCAGAACTCTACTCTGCTGTAATTCATAGTTATGACTATGTATTTTGTCTTATCCTCGTTTATTGTTCACACCGTTTTCCCATTTTCCCCCTGATTTCTTGTGTTAATTACTGTTATGTGCTATTATTATTATCAGTGGCGTGGCCGGGGTGAGGGAGGCTGTATTTATATTTATAATTAATATTTATAGATGGTACCTACTAAAAACCCCCGAAATAAATAAATAATCAGTTTTTTAGTAGGTACCGTTTATAAATATTAATTATTAACATATAAATTAATTAACTATCAGCCTCAGCCACCCCCAAATAAAAATCCTGGCTACGCCACTGATTATTATTAAAATTGAGAATGTCGTTCAGTTAGCACTGATTTGTGCGTAAATAGACCATGATTAAAACATACGATGTCAGCCGTGCGCCAAATATGTTACTCTATGGCGCCAAAAACAGTCGTACACAAATATTTTTCCCGATCTTTTATTTCAGTTACGCCATAGAGTATATTACATAGATCATGATTAAAAAATTAAGTATGGCAGCAACTTCACTGACAGTGACTTCAATTTTGCGCAGTCATAAAAAAAAATTATTATTCCATTAAATTATGACTTCAAGTCTTCGACCGTGCACCAAATGTATTACTATATGGCGCCATAAATCAGTCTTACAAAAATATTTTTCCCTCTCTTTTACTTCAATTGCGCTATAGAGGATCTTACGTAGATTAATTTTTTAATCATGACATCGATTACTTATATTGGTGAATTTTGAACAGTCATCTTCTTTTTCTGGGCTTTTACAGGCCTTTAAGGCCCATCGCCGTAACAACATATTGCCTCCATCCCTTTCTATCTTTTGCACATTCTTCAGCGTTCCTTGCGTTCAGAAGTTTCAAGTCTTCTTGTACTCTATCCATCCATCTTTTTCTAGGGCGTCCTCTAGGTCTCTTAGTGTCGGGTTTCCATTTAGTTATTGATCCAATCATTCCCTCTGATCTCCATACTTGTCCCGCCCAACTTATCCTCGTGCTCTTCAGGGACCCAATAATGGTACGTTCCTTATAGAGATTATCCAATTCTTCGTTGTTTCTCATTTCATACTCTCCATCGTTACTTCTCTTTGGACCGAAGATTTTGAGCAGTCATAGAAAAACAAATTGTTATTCCATCAAATTATGACTTTAACCGTGTGCCCAATATATTACTCTATCGCGTCAAAATCACTCATACAAAAATATTTTTCTCACTCTTTTATTTCAGTTGCGCTATAAAGTATATTACATAGATTGATTTTTTAATCATGACATCGATTACTTATATCGGTGAATTTTGCGCAGTCATAAAAAAAAATGTTATTCCATCAAATTATGACTTCAACCGTGCACCAAATGTATTACTATATGGCGCCAAAATCAGTTTTACAAAAATATTTTTCCCGCTCTTTGACTTCAATTGCGCCATAGAGTATATTACATAGATTGATTTTTTAATCATGACATCAGTTACTTACATCGGTGAATTTTGCGCAGTTATAGAAAAACAAAATTGTTATTCCATTAAATTATGACTTCAACCGTGCACCGAATGTATTACTATAGTCTATACGGTGCCATAAATCGGTTTTACAAAAATATTTTTCCCGCTCTTTGACTTCAATTGCGCCATAGAGTATATTACATAGATTGATTTTTTAATCATGACATAGATTATTTATATCGGTGAATTTTGCGCAGTCATAAAAAAAATTGTTATTCCATTAAATTATGACTTCAATCGTGCACCGTATACATTACTATATGGTGCCATAGCCCATAAATGAGTCTTACAAATATATTTGTCCCTCTCTTTGACTTCAATTGCGCCATAGAGTATATTACATAGATTAATTTTTTAATCATGACATCGATTACTTATATTGATGAATTTTGCGCAGTCATAGAAAAAAAATTGTTTTTCCATCAGATTATGACTTCAATCGTGCGCCATATATATTACTCTATAACGCCAAAATCGGTCGTACAAAAATATTTTTCCTTCTCTTTTATTTCAATTGTGCCATAGAGTATATTACATAGATCATGATTAAAAAATTAGGTATAGCAACGACCAGAGGCGAACGCAGGTAGGGGTTTTGAGGGTTCGAACCCCTCCGAAATGTCTGAGAAAATTTGAAATGTATGCTGCGACATACAGGTATATGTAAGATAATATTATATAGTACATAATAATTTTACATTTTGTCAAAAACCCACCCCCAAATATTTTCCTGCGTTTGCCCCTGTCGTTATGGCATTTGGACTTTAGTGCCAGCCACCAGGTTTTTTTGAATGATAAAAATAAATTTACAACTGATGACTGTTGACAACTAACAACCCTTATTGTCAATATTATTATAATGTTCTCTGGTAGTACTTGATACAGGTTGTCCAGTGTAAATATACTACTCAACGTTACATTAGGCAACATTGTAACCTGCACTAATACACACCTAACGGTAATCATGAATAAAAGTGATCATCAAAGTTTAGAAGTGTGACGGTTTATCACATTGACTTATTTTCACAATAAATATATATTACAAAATGTGGGATGATGGGAAGGTTAAATCGGAAGACGATACTCAAAAAATGGTTGAACCGTAATTAACCTTCGGGTTACAGAGATCGGGATTCTTTTAAAAGAAATTGTCATATGAACGTTCGAATATAATTTCAATATACTTCGTGGAATAGGAGGGCGAGGCGATCAGTGAGACTTATAAAGCGACTAACCTACCTCGGTACCTCCCGAGTAAGGCTCACATTTAAATGCCTGTTTGGTGTAGAATTGTGTGCCGATGAACAGTCGACGTTGTAAGCGAATGGTCTTCACTTTTCCCTGTCATTACATACGGACGGCTAATTCGGAGCGTGAACCTAATTCCTAGCTTATTCTATTAAGACTTGTAGTAAAGTAACTTGCGATTTAGTGAACTAAAAATAGTTTTTAAATTCAGCCTTAAGGTTCTTTAAAATTATACTTAGGGAGGGGCCCAAAATTATTGGCCCACCCAGATAATATTCTCTGGCTACGTGCCTGCGCTGACCCAACGACCGAACGTACGCGAGTATGCAATCTTTAGTATTTATTTTTATAATACTATTAATAATAATACTCGTATTATTTGGCGTATTTCAATAAAAGAAATGAACTTAAGGATTCATCTTTCCTCATTGTACGCTCGTTTACACGTTTACTATTAATTTAACGTTTACTCACATTTACAATGTACACGACCGACTGAGTTTGTCGTCAGCTAAGCACTAAATGTTAAGTCAAGCACTAATTCCAGCCTTACACACGATGTTCAAAGGGGGCGAAAATGAAGCATAACTATAATATAATTGGACTAACTTACATAACCCAAGTCGATGCTGTTAAGTCAGAGATATACTAAATTTAAAAATATAAAATCCCACAAGGGGCGATCCACCTATCGCCCCCCTTATATAACCGCCACTGTCATATTATGCAAATAAAATATAACCGCCACTGAGTCATATGTGTGAAGTTAGCAAGAGGCTCCCAGCAACTAGCAAGTGGTAAGCAATAGATATAAATCGCCTCTACCATTATTGATTTTATAATACTCAATATACGAGTAAAATAAATATTAATATATAAAATAATAAAATCAATGCCCCTACTAATCATGATTGAATCAAAATAATTATATGATAGGTAGCACCAAAAACAGTTTATATACTTGAATATGATTGAGACACTTGTGACTGTTTACACTAATATTACGAAAGCCAAAATCACAAAATAATATACACTTTTTACCACGCATACGTATTTCGACAACAACGTTGTCATCGTCAACGCGAACCATACACTAAAACCGTTACACTATCTAGGGTGAGGCCCAGGTACTTGGAAGAGTAGCTCCACGGGATCGGGTGTCCGTCGATGATGATGCCTTGGTGGGGTTGCGATTCCTTTTGGAGAAAAGATCGCGACCGTTTTTGATTTGTTGATGGACAGCCGCCATGTGGTGTACCATTTGTTGAGGTCTTCGAGGTGGATGTTGAGAGCGGTTGTACAGCAGTCGATGCCACCAGTCGTGCGAGAGACGGCCACGTCGTCGGCGAAGATTGAGGTCATGATGCCCTCCCGTTGTGGCATGTCGTAGCAGAAGATGTTGAAGAGTGCGGGAGACAGCTTGGATCCCTGCGGGACACCGGCTGTGATGCTACGGGGTTCGGATAGGAAGTCCCCTACCTTGACTCTAAGGGACCTGTTTGCGAGGAAGGACCTAATCGCGCCTATCAGGTAAGGGGGGAAGTTCAGTACGGACAGCTTGTGTAGCAGTCCGTCATGCCACACCGGTCGAACGCTTGCTGGACATCGAGGAGCACCATCGCCGTGTGGCGTCTCCTGTTGAGGCCGTCGGCGATGTGCTCGGTGACCCTGAGCAGCTGGTGAACCGAGGAGTGTCTGGACCTGAATCCGTACTGAACGTCGGGAAGGATGTTGTTCGCGCTCAGGTGCTGATTTACGCGGGAGAGCAGGACGCTTTCGACTACCTTGCTGATGGAGGATAGTAGGCTGATGGGTCTGTAGCTAGACGGGAATTGAGCGGTTTGCCTTGCTTGGGAATGCAGATGATTGTGGCCTCTTTCCAGGCAGCGGGAAAGTGTTTGAGGCGCATGACGGCGTTTGTTATGTTACAGATTGCTACAAGATGTTTCCTGGGAAGTGCTTTGAGAACGTTGTTTTTGATTTGATCGCTGCCTGGCGCTTTGTGGGCATTGAGGAGCGAATTATCGAAGATATTTCTTTCGGACAAGCAGGAGAAAATTCGGTTTTGTCGAGGGGAGATGAAGAACCCGCGCTCAATCGTGTCGTGGACCTCTTTCAGCTCTGCAGCGCTTCGGTTAGGAGAGCACTGGGCCTGCAGCGAGTCCGCGAATATCTCCGCTTTGTCCGAGTCGAGAGAGAACGAGTTGTTGCCTACTTTCAGCGGTGGGAGGCAGGGACGCTTGTTCCTAAGTTTCCTGACTACATTCCAGACGTTTCTGGGGTGAGATTCGGCCTCGGCGATAAAAGTGTTGAAACGGTTATTTCGAAATTCAGATACACGAAGGTGGACGGATTTCTGAAGAGCGTTGAGCTGGGACTTGAGCTCGGGAGTTCTCCGCGATTGCCAGAGTCTACGAATGCGGTTTTATTGTTGACGAGTTGTTTGATGTCGTAAGGAAGTTTGAGTTTGTGTCGCGGCGCAAGAGTTGTTATAGTCGAGTTTTGCGTGGCGTTGTTCAAGTCGGTTGTCAGTGCTTCGACCGCGGCGTCGAGGTGGGTCTGGGATTTGATGGGGCTGCATTTGAACGGAGAGGTTTCCAGATGGTATTGGAGGAGGAGCCAGTCGATTCGAGATGTGGTGACGGGGATTGCAGGGCGGTCCGGGAATTTCGAGAAGTGTGGGGTTGTGATCGGATGACAGTCGCTCTAGGGTCCACGGGGTTTTCGGCACGAGGACGTCTTTAGTGATGAAGATGTCGAGGATGTCCGGGTCCCGAGTGGAGCAACCGGGGAAGTGAGTTGGCGCCGAGGGGGCATCTATGACGAGATTATGGCGAAGAAGTGTCCTGAGAAGAGAACTGCCTGCCGGGTTGGTGTGTTTGCAGCCCCAAGATGTGTGCTTGGCGTTGAGGTCCCCGGCCACGACGGTGGGCACGTTGGAGGCGAAAAGTGGGACGATAAATGAGAGTTTTCGGTTGTGCGCGGGCGGCGAGTAAATTGCGATGACGCGGGTGGGCGCGGGGGAGGTGTAAACCTCGACCCCTACGACCTCGCAGCTGATGTTGTTGTCGGTGTTGATGGCGCGATGACGAAGGCCCTGCGGACGAGGACTGCTACCCCCCTCCTGCGGTTCCCTACGCGGTCGCGTCTGTAAGTCGTGTAGTTCGCTAAGTAAATGTTTTGTTGTTGCTAAGGTGAGTTTCGGAGATGCACGCGATGTCGATGTTTTGTTCGTCGAGTAGTTGTTCGAGTTCGGTGAGTTTGTTTTGCACGCCGTTAGCGTTCCAATTCAGGATGAGGAGGCCGTTGACGGGATTAGGATTCATGGACGCGCTTGAAGGATGGCAGCGGTGAGCGTCTGTGTGAACTGTGTCACCGCTGCGAGGATGATGGCCTGAAGGGCGTCAACCGGTGGGCTGGGAATGAGAGGGGGAGCGGTTTGAGGAAGAGGCGCTGGTCCGGTGGAAGGAGAGGAGCGGCTGTTGGGGCAGCTGTTTGCGCGTACGTGCGGTTGGGGCGAGTCACGTTGGTCGCGGGTTGTTGCTGGCGTTTGGGCGCGCGGTTCGTTGTCGGTGGAGCGGGTTTGGCTTCGGGCGCGGTGTTCGGCTTTTTCGGCGTTTTTGCGCAGCCTCGATAGGTCGCGCGGTGGGAGCCTTTGCAGTTCGCGCAGGTGGGGACGGCGTCTTTTTTATCTTTAGCGGTGCAGGCGGGGGTCGCGTGGTTTTTGCCGCAGAACGCGCAGACGAAGGGGGCGCGGCAGTAGTTCGCGGTGTGGAAGAACTTGAGGCAGCGGCGGCACTGCGGGACTTCGTTAGTCTTACGCTTGGCCTCGGCTTTTACGCTGAGGCCGCCTATCGCGGTGATGTCAAAGACGGTGCGGGCGCTGTCGGAGGAAGCGTCGAGGTGGACGGTGACCAGGGGCCAGATTTTCCCGGCTTTGGACATGCGGTGGACGCGGCGGACGGCGGGGACCTTCATCTTGAGTTCGTCCAAGATCTCCTGCTCGGTGAAGTCTTCGTTGACTCCGCGGAAGACGACTACCAGTTCGCGGTCTTGTTGCAGCTGGTGAGTGGAGTATTCGAGCTTCTTTGCGTCGAGGTCACGGGTGATCTGGCGGAAGCTATATACACCCGTATTTATACAGTTCATATCCAATGACTCACCAAAAACATCGCGGTAGCCGATCGTGAGTCATCGACCACGCCCTACCGCAATTCTATGCCGACGCCATCTGGTTTACATTAATAACGAATTTTGTAAGGGACTCAAGTCCCAGTTTAACAAATTATTTTTATTTTTTGACATTTCTATTGCTATCTATTATATATTTAATTCCTTATAATTATTTACATTTTTTAAAAGTTTTACTGATCCGAAATTATGGTCAGTATTCAATAAGTGATCCGCAACAGGAGATTTTTTTGTCTTCTTGTTTTTTTTTGATATTCTCAAAATGTTCTTTAAACCTAATATCAATGTGAGGAGGAACGCGATAAATGCTATACATGTAGGCAAAACGAAAAGAAATATGCACCGCGGTCGGCGTGATTTTAAAAATTTTTTTTTTATTCTGTAAAATACGTATTTCTTCTTACTTAATACTTTGGTGACTTTAGATATTTTTTTTTTCTGTTGTACTCCAGTATAGAAATAATAGGTATATTTGAAATTTGCAAATACACACGTACACGCGCGACCTACCGTGCGGTGCGATTGAAATAATCACGCCGAGCGTTTTGTACGGCCAACTATAACTTGGAAACCAAGTTTTTGCGTCAAAAACGAATAACACCAATCGTTTAAAACGCACGATTTTACACGGGTTTCACAAAAAAAAATCGAATAAATCGCGCGGTAGCTGAAACAGCAGCGATATTATTTATGTTCCCGTTTATCAACGGTACCGCTAAAAAAGCAGCAACACGTTTATCGGGGACCTATTAATCGTTTACAATCGCCCGTCACAGCCATAGACACATTATTGACACAGACATATTATTGTGTTAATGCGTCTATGGTCACAGCAGTGTTCGGTGATAAGATCGTTGGCGTTGCGGTGTGGTGGTGGCTGTGGCGGTGGCGGTAGGGAAAGTGAAAAACCGTCGGTAACACGCACCGCGGGTCCGTGCGCAGATTGCGAACGAGACTGGTGCTATCAGGTAGCGCAGCGACGCGCCGCGGCGACACCGTGATGGGCGGTAAACGTAACGAACGGCCTTCGGATGTTGTCAATTCCCCCGTTGATACACGACTCGTGTTTTTCCGACGAGAATATTAAAAAAAAAAAAACGCGAACGTGGAACGGGTGTGTAGTACGTGTCTGCCGTTCGAAAATGATTCATAGTGGTGTGTCACCGTCACATTCGTTCGCGGACGCGCGCGCCGAGTGCACGTGAACCGCCGCCGCCGCCGCTGCCGCTGCCGTCTGGTCGATTGAAAACGACGAGGATTTCGTACGCGCGCGAACGGTATCCGGTCGAGATGACCGACAACAACAGCATCAGCAACGACAAGGCCCCGTCACCGATGGTCATCGGCTATTGGATGTCCGACCGCAAGAGCCAGAAACTCAATTGGATCGAGTTCGGCAACGTGTGCAGGTGAGCGACAGTTTCCGGCTTTCGGCCGCCTGCGTACCGCAGTTTGTAAATCACACGCGTATTCGTGACGGATATTCAATCGTCGGATAATCGCAGTGGCCGTTCGACGTGTTTCGCGTTACTACATTAATCTCTCTCGAAAACCGAATTCTATGACCTTTGACGATCGGTCGTACGTTAAATTTTACACTTTAAATTATTGCCCTACCTATAGGTAATATCCACAACGATTGTCGTATTCTCATTGTAGACCGTACGACAGTAGTAAGTACTACTGACGGGTAGCAGACAGTATTCAGTACCTAGTAGACTTGTAAAAAAAAAACCTACGCGTAAATTATGTTTCATATGCGTTACATTAATGCCCGGAATACATTGTTTATACTTTGTTCGCGTCGGCTTTCTGATTGTAATATATAAATTATTTATCCGTATTTCGATTTAAATTTTTGGCGTTTAAGTATAAAATAAATATTGTTTCTTCTTGGTACAGTTTTATATGCAGAATGTATAAATAGCGTAAATTAATTTTAAAACGCTCGAGAGAAAATCGTAGAATTATATTTTAATAGTTTATTAAATTGGTATTGGTGCGCAGGTGCGTCTTCGTCTAACCATTAGATTAAATTAATTAACCTTCGTCTGTGTGTAGTGTATTATCACAGAATAACGGATATCAGTTATTAACAAACTGTTATGTATGTATTAATTAATAATAAGTAGTTTTCTGATAAAAAAAAAATAATAATAATAATACAATTTTCAAATTACTTTCATTTTCATTGATAATCATTTATTTAATAAAAATCACTACTAAAACGTTCCAAACTTTTGTATTTTAAACAATATTAATTAGACGTTTCGTTACAGAAGTTTTATATTCATTTTAAAAAAAAAAACCTATTTATTAAATTACGGCATTTTATTACCAAATAGTTTTTATTTTTATGTAATACGTCGGCGGCGATGTGTAAGCTATAAACCAGCGGTTCTTAACCTTTTGTAGAACACGGACCCCCGATGAAAGATTTTTAGAAATTGCGGACTCCCTATCAATTTTTTGTCGAATACCCTTTTTTTACAAAACATCTCATGTTATCATAACCAAAATACAAATGTATTCATGTAGCCGATTGTAGTTTGACTTGCCATACGAATATATATATATATATAACCAAATTTTTATTCTTAATATTTTTAAAATTTAAGGTTGCCGCGGACTCCCGACATGAGTATTGCGGACCCTCAGGGGGCCGCGGACCACAGGTTAAGAACCGCTGCTATAAACAATTTAAAGCGTAAATCGGTTTTTATTTTTTCAATTTATTTATTATAATATTTGAAATAACGATTGCCATTTTATAATAACTATTATATTTTATATCTACTTAAATTTAATTTTTATTTACATGTTTATACTAATAATACATGTATTTAAATGAATAGTGTATGTTTGTTAGTCACTGAATAAAATTACACAAGTCTATGACGGTGTTATCCGTTGACTAATAATAAATATCTTTTTTTTTTTTTGTTTTGCAGACAGCATGGATATGAATTAGTGAAAGTAAGAAATTGTTTTATATTCTATTTGTGCTTTCTAAAAGATTCCCACGTTTAATTGGGGGTTGTCTTTTAATTATCACAATAGAAAATATGATATTATTAACCAGTTTTAACGTTTTTTTTTTTTTTTATTAAATTTATGTCACTTTCACTTCTATAGGCACCTATTTAAATATTTCTATAGTATTTGATTTTTATTGTATGAATAGAAAAATAAATAATTCAGTTGTTGTGTATACAACTGTATTAAAGCGCTAGACATAGATTTCAAGTGAGCGATTTGGGTTTTAAATAATATTGAAATATTATGATTTATGTTTTCCTAATATGATTCCTACTATGATGGTGACATAAATACATTTTATAATGGTAATACAGTGACAAATATGTTTGGATATATTAGTAAAAACGATAATTTAAATTTTGAATTTATTACGCGTACAATTTTTTCATAGTAAAATGTACTGTATTGTTTCGTAGTTAGATCTGGATAAGCCGTTGGAAGATCAAGGACCGTTTGCAGTAATTTTGCATAAACTTACTGAAATAATTGCCAGAAACGATGGACAGGTATATGTCTCTCAAATGTATGTTTATTATGTGTTTTGTAAATTATTTTATTTTATTTTCAGGCAATTCAAATTATCAATAGAATCGAACAATACATAAAGAATCATCCGAAAGTTCTAATTATTGATCCATTAGACAGTGTACGTACTCTGCTCGATCGCTACAAAACGTATAATGTCGTGTTGAACACCAGCTTGAACAATATTGGTACACCAATATACAATTATTATTGTAACTAGGTATTTTAAGTTGTCTAAATTATTTTGGTTCACTTACAATATCACATTTAATAAGACCTTGACCTGGGGCTTGTACAGCATTGTAAAATGTTAAAAATAATATAATACGTAACAAAAAATAAAATGTCTCTTAGTAGATTTGAGTTTAAGCATTTTTACTCCGTGAAAAATGATAGTCTAAGAACATTTATCTGGTTTGTAACATTTATATATCACCGGGGAGTGTTTTTCGCTGTCTAATTATTTTGTTTTGTTCGGGTATAATGGCTTTGCCTTAAAGTGTTTTCATGTTCATTATTTTTCATTACAATTACATTTGCTTGGGGAATGGATTACGTACTGTGTGCTGAAGACTAATGCTCTAATTGCAATGGAATAATGTTCCTCGAATATCTGTTCTCAGCTGATTTAGCGGAATAAAAGAGTGTAAACATTTATTTATTTTTTTAAAAAAACTGATTAGTTAAGAGACGTTTTGTGTGTTACGGACATACGAACAACGTGTAATAACCCAACAGTTGATTAAACAATTATATTACATTTTTATTTTTGTTTAATGTTGGCAACAATATGATTAATAATTAACTGTTATTATATTTTGAGCTGATGTTTCATATGCAGATTTATTAGTGGCAATTTCAAATGTTGCCAAAATCATTGGGCCAGTTGCCATTATGCATTTATGTTTAGATGAAAATGTATAATTTTTTTTTGACAAAAATTACGTTGAACTACTTACGATGAATTTGTTATTTTTCAATAAACTAACATTGAATTATGTCGTACTTTTTTAATGATAATTTTGCAATATTTTTTCTAACAGTTTATGTGTTATGCCTTGGAATTCAATACCACCTATTGAACTTTTAACACATACACAAAAAATAAAAAATCATTTCATATTTTATTAGCTCGATAAAATAAATAAATAAATAAAATTATTTTCATATTTACATACATTTATTTTTAAATTTGTTTCGATGGGTATTAAAATTATTTTATTTTATTTATACAAATATTCATAATGGTATGTATCTTTACAATGACCTATTATGAACATTTAATCGTTTAATCGTAGAATATTTTGTTTTTATTGAAAGTGTAATTACGATTTTAACTACAAAATTAGTTTTATTCTTTAATGAAATGTATAATTTAGTGCTTTAATGTATCCCAGTCAAGGCCTTTGTCAAAAGATGTAGGTTATAAAACAATTTTTATATGTTATTTTTATTATTTTGAAATATTTTGTATTTTTAACTTTTTTGTATTTAATTTTAATTTGGTTTATCTATATGTTAGATGTTTTTACACCAACGTTTGTGGAAATTTTGTCTACGGATGTGAAAGAAAACATAAAAAAGCTAAAAAATGCTGGAGTTACATTTCCATTCAGTAAGCTAGTTTATTATTATTATTAAAAAAAAATTCTACAATATTTACTTTTTTTAGTTTGTAAACCGTTTGTAGCTCAAGGGACAACTTACTGTCATCAGGTATATAAGAAAAAAATAATTGTTAAGTCGCTCATAGAAATTGTGTATTATCCATTTTTATTTTTCAGATGTCTGTAATTTTTAATGAACGAGGAGTAGCTGATTGTAAACCTCCATGTGTCGCTCAGTCGTTTATTAACCACAATGCTATTTTGTACAAACTTTATGTTGTTGGAGATCATTATCAAATGGTGGAGAGGCCATCGTTGAAAAATTTCTATTCTTCGAATGGTGGAGTATTCATTTAAATCTAGTATTTAATATTTTAGTTCAACGATGTTTTTTTTTCTCAGATGACCGAGACACAATAACTTTCGACAGCCACTCTGTATCGAAATCAGATTCAAGTAGTGAACTTAGTGTACTTGATCCATCCGAAAGTGCTAAAAGATCTCCTGTAGATCCAGTCAAATTACATTCTATCGTCAAGACGTTGGGTAGCTATCTAAATATGTCTTTATACGGGGTCGATATTGTCGTTGAGAACGATACGAATCGGCACGCTATTATCGATATTAATGCTTATCCTGGTAAAGTGTTTTTATTGTTTGTCATTAAAAGTACATTATAAAAAAGAAAACCAATTGTGTTGTTTCTTTAGGTTATGATGGCTTCCCAGACTTTTTTGGCAAACTCATAGACTGTGTTGTATCACGGCGTGCTCAGTCATTGTGCTCTAAAGCATATTTTGAAGACTCTGGATTTGATACTAGTGATTCAAGCGATGAAAAAAAATCACGTGCTAAGCTGAATTCAATTAATTAATACAACTAAAACTGATGAATTAAAACTCTGCCTAAAGGAATGTATACTTCTGTATTGTGTATACATTTTATGTATTTTTATGCATCTGATTTTTAAATATCTATTTTATAAGTTAAATGTAATATTTATACTTATATGGAACGTGTTATTTTTTAAGTGTTTTACAAATTATTATTTTATCAATCTGAACTGTAGTACAAGCTGCAGAACACCAAGATCATAATATTTAATGAATGGCGCTAAAAATTATTAAATAATACTATTTTTATACATATATTTATAATAAAATAATAAAATTTCAATTTTGACAAGTTGATATATATATATATATTTTTCAATTAATACATTTAATATTAAGTATTCCAAGAGTAATTATTGCTTGATGATCTTGCGAAGTTTTTTGTTTTTCTTTTACAATTATTAATTTTTCTGATATTTCTGTTCGTTAATATTTGTTTTACGATTTCTAAAATAATATTGTTATCATTTTATATTGATTGTATAATATAACATCAAATTACTAACTATTTAAAATCTTATTCGTAACGGTCAATTAATTATTGTTTAAATTTGAATTTACTGTGTAATATAAGTTAGGCGATTACGTACAACAGTAGGATGTGTGTGTGTTTGTGTGTGTGTGTGTGTGTGTGTGTGTGTGTTTGCAACTGTGCGAGATTTATTATGGAATTATTGCGAATCGAATTTAATTAAATAAATTTACGTATTATATAATAATATTTATTATTAACACGAATGTTTAGTCTTGTAATAGTGTATTCATTCACTCTACCCTCAACTCTTCATTCGTGTATTTACAATATTCAGAACGAAAAGATTTTTTTGTATTTAAATTGTTTTAAATTTTAATTGAAAGAAATAAAAACGATCAGAGATTAACAAAGCAAATTAATGCCCAAAGTCAAGATGTGGGGCTGAGTGGCCGACATTAAGTTTTTAATGTGCCTAACTGATGAAAACGCCTATAAAATAGTAGTTAGTACTCCTCATACGTTATAAATTATAATTATTACCGATCTCGGAGACACGAAGTAAAAGACCCAACAGAAAGAAGTGATAAAAATAATTAAAAATACGTTTATTTATTTATTTTTAAAATTTTTTACAAGAAATAATATGGAAATTTATCCGTACGTAACGGAAATATTCGGTTGATTGTTTATTGCTATTCGTCTATAAGCACAGTACAGTTGCTATCCGTCGACACGTACCTACTAGCTATCTGCAATCAATCCGCCGCAGACAGAGGATTTATTATTTCGTCTTTTCCCTCCCTGCAAAGGTCGTGAAAGAAACAATTTTTACATCGCGCTCGCAATTCGATTTCGATCTTATTATTATCATTCGACGTCGACGACACGTTACTATTACACACGAGGAATAAACGACGCGGTCGTTTGTATAGATTTACTCGTATATTCGTACCTATATATGAAATGCGCTTAAAACGCCGAGTAGGTGTGGTATTCGTGTAAAAAAAAAAAAACGCTCATGCTCGTATATAAACGCTGAATGTTAAAACTGCTGCAGAATGCGCGGCGTGTACCTATGTTGTAAAAGAAAACGTTCTTTGTTTTCTTATACAGTGGCGCCGAACTATATTTTATCAACCGGTTCAATTATCCAAAAAATACAACCACTCACCCCTTACAAAAATAGCATTTAAATTTGGAACCCCCCTACCCCCCAAAAAAAACAATATACTCAACTTTAAAAAGCCTATATATAACTATATATTATATAGGCCCTCTACACAATACAATCATAATTTTAATACGTTTATTTCTAATACCTTTATATACACCCACCCACGACCGGGGGTACCCACCCCTGAATTTTACCGGTTCAATTGAACCGGCTAGGTATAGCGTTCGGCGCCACTGTTCTTATATATTGGTTTTTATTTATTATTATTATTATTATTATTACATAAAATATTTTATCTCTTATACGACGAATTAAAACTCATTTACTTATATATATATCATATTATGTGAATATTAACGATAATGATGGAAACTTTACCGAACGTTTTGCGTTACATCACAATTTTTAATAAATAATAATCCCACAAATAAATATGTAGGTAGTGGAAGATCGCAAGGATGGGTAGGCAGCGGGCGAGACGCGTATAGTTTGACAGAACGTATAAAAATAATAATATTCGTGTTCGTTATTGTTGCGTATACTATAAAAATTGTGACGAAAGTAATAATATTTAGAAAGAACACAAACATATACGTACATATATATGTAATGTATTTATGTATTATCTGTAAGACATTTTTGAAATGTTAACAATATTTTACCATTTTTTTTTTTAATTATAATTGGTTTGTATGAAATATAATCGAACGATATTTATTAATTTATAATAACGATTAAAATCTTTAGAAAAGTTAATAGAATTTAAAAATAGCGTTTATATCAATATATATCTGTAGAGGCATACACGGATTTTTTTTCTTTTTTTACGATCTGAGGCACTGAGTAATATAATCGTTGAGTATAATTTCTATGAATTTAAGACTAAACCTAAAAATTATAGAAAAAAAATCACCAAATTCTCAACCTATTATTGTAATAAACAACTATTAGAAATTTGCAGGTAATTATACATTTTGGCGGTATTTCCTTTACGTAAATCGTCGTGTAAATGAGAAAAAAAACGTTCTTGTAATAATTTTCATAACAAAATATATAATATCTATGGAGCATAGGAATACTTTAAAAGAAATTTCCTGAAATTTTGGGAGGGGGAGGGGAGTAATATACATTACCATATATTATATATATATTATTGTATTACAGAGAGTATGAAATAGACCGAGATAATATAAATTATAATATTATTTATAATACTTATACCATTGATTATATAATAGACTATTATTATATAATCAATGCTCATACCTATTGATTTACACAGTGCCGCAACTACTGAGTGTGCAAGGTGTGCATTGCACGCGGGCCTGCTCCAACATTCAAACGGCTACCTTCGTGTCGCAGTCACTATATTAGACTTTTAAATCGTCCTGTAATATAATATATTTCAATATAAAATCAATATTTAGAATGATACAAAATGTTCGGCGGGACATACGAATTCCGAGAAAATAAAATACGAGTTGATCAAAAAAAAAAAAAAAAAAGTTTTCAAAATTACTTACGTTAAAGTTAGAGTGCTTTTAATTTATTTCAATATTTCTATACGAAATAAAATAGGTTAGAAAATTTCATAATCGGTTTTATTAAATCATTTATTACAAACTGTATTGTACAATTTTATAAATAGATATGATATACCTAAAATAAATAAATAGATATACCTATGGGTATAGTAAAAAGTTTAATATTATTAAAAATTATAATATCAGTCTAAAAAAGAGTATAGAAACTGTGGTAGTTATACGTATTAATCTTGTATAAGGAAAAGTAAAGGGCATCAAAATGATTTCTCGCGCGCGGCCGCGGATGTCATGGTTGCAGCTGTGCATATAGGTATTATTATTATTATTATTGATTTATTGTTACAACGCCACAGCCGGACATTATCTTGACCGTTTAAACTTATATAAAGTATAACGTCAAAAACTTCTGTACAGTATATATATAGTATTTTACAAATAGTAAAAAGTTTGAGCTAGCAGCGCGTACACTGCACATAACACTGTATATATCGATTGATAAATACATTGTATAATAGTATTCAGTCAGTTGTTTTTTACTGGTGAAAAAACGCGGTAAAAGTTTTAATAAAATATTTACGAGTGATTTTTTTTACTTGTTTTTTTTTTTATCATAAATCTAACATTGTATTAATAATATTATAAAATTTTGTTTAATTTTAATTTTATTTTTAGGCCCAGAAGGCCATAACCATCCGAAATTTTTTTAAATAAAGAAAAAAAATGATACTATATACCTACTTACAGTAAAAATTATGCGTGATGGCCGTGCCAATAATTTTGATGTGAATTCGGAACCTTTGCAAGTCTTTTGTGAACCGAATTTATTAATATATTTATATACAAGATAATATATACCGAGAAAGACATCGTTAATTTTCCATAATTTACTCAAAAGGTTTTCCAATATCGTTTACTATTAAAGACGAATTCTTGCAAAAATGACGTATACTATATATACAATATTGTGTATTTTGTATTGGTTTTCGTTTGATGTCTGTACTAATCCGATAGTCTGCACGATACCCGCGAGGGAATAGTTAAATAAGTTACGAGTGTATATATATATATATACAGCGTTTAAGCAAAATTTGAAATTTTCATCGAATGAACATTAATTACCACCGCGAGAGGGTCGATTTCTATTTGAATTTATGTACCTATTATATTATAGTGCCTATAATGAATAATTTGACATCAGAATTGAAAATTTATATTTATAATAGTTACTATGTAGACGTCCAAGTATAAAGCAAATTCTGAATATGCGTTATATTGATAAAAGTGGCAAAAATAAATGGGAAAATAGTTATACGGTTTTCGCGAGTTGTAATAATATTATATGTTTAAGCCGCAATTTCGATCGGTCGATTGTGCGCCTATTATTGATAAATTATAAAAATTAAAAAAATAAACAGAATTAAAACATTGTAATACTCTTATAAAAATAAAATAATATATATATTATAAAAATTAACATATATATGTATATAATAAAATTAGTATATATTATAAAAAACAATATATATAAAGAAAAAATGCCTATAGAGTATTTGAAAAAGTGTTTTAGAAAGTAGCAACTAGTATCGAACGTAAGTCATCATCAGGTTGTTAATTTTTACAATATTTATTATTTTATGCCCATTATTGATATCGTATACATTATTCAGGAAAGCAGTTTTTTTATTTGTATTCAGTTCGTATATTTTCTGTTTTACAAAATTAAAAGTCGGTGGAAGGAAGAATTCTTTTCTTTTTTCTTTTTATTCCGTATTTACGGTACTATTATAACTAAAACGAAAGTGAATTAATTTTTGAATATAATGTGGCTAAAAATTAGCGATTTGATACGCTAAAAGTCCTATCAATATAAACACGTATTTTTTCACGCTATTTTTTCCTATAACTTAAAATATAACTTAAAAAATAAATCGTACACAAGGTATATACGCCGCTTTTGCAGCAGACTCGCTGTAATATTATGTTATCGTATGATAATGAAAAATTCAAAATTTTTCATAAAATATATATCGTATCGTATATATATATACAGTCTAAAAACAAAATCGAAACAAATGTCATCGTTAATAAGTCAATTTGCTTTTATTATACGCGGCTCGGGTAAATATTATGAAATACGCGGTTGACGTCCATATACTATATACTGTTGCGTTTTTATCACGCGTGTTGACATAACATTTCACGCGATGGTATACGCTATAAATGAAAAGAAAAAAAAAGCCTACGCGAGAGAAAACGGATGCTTTTATTTATTTACCAGATAACGAATCTGCTGTTAACGCTATACGTTCACGTATTATACTTTCTCCATTATTCAGACGATTCCGAACGAATTATTATTATACGGCGCGAACGAATTTATTTTCAATCGCGTTGTATACGGTTTTCGGAAATATAAAATCATTAACTGAATAATATAATTAACGCTGTACGCCTGCAGTCACCTGACCGGGCGTAAAAAGATTAAAAATAACGTATTTAAATATATAGGTATATAACTCGAGTTTTATTTTAAAAGAATATTTCTTGATTATCTCTTAGGATTAAAGTCGCGTTACATTAATTTAATCATTTAATTAACTTTGTGACAGTTGAAAAGAACGGAGTGTTGAAACTTTTCGAAAAGGTTACCTGCCGTATTAAAAAAAAAAAATAAGCGCGTATATTCACGTACATTTTTTCTAAACGATTTCAAATCTGAATTAATTAAAATTTCGGCGATTAGACACTTCAGTTACGTATCTGAATAATCAATTATTGTACCTTTATATAGGCGTATTCGTTATATATATATATATACGTGTCATAAAATACGGTTGTTTTTTTTTTAAAAAAGTCAATTTTGTAAACGCGTACTCGAATCCAATACCAAATACGAAATGTGTAAATTATATACCTATTGCATTCGAATTGTAATACAAACACTTTAAACTTCAAAGGGTCGTATATATTTGGTCGCGCCTAGCCTTTCGGAAAATTGCTTATTGTGTGTACACAAGTGTAATCTGTATAGGTGCCATACGAATAAGGAAAAAAAATCTGTATATAAGTGCAGCAATACACGCATATAACTCGGTGATCCGCAGACTCGCGAAGAATAATTTTATATCGTATTCGGAATACTTATATTGAAAATAAATGGAGAGAAAAAAGTATTCGGAATAGGACATTTGAATACTCAAAAAAAAAAAAATTCGAATTTTATTCGAATAATTTTAAATGATTTTTAAAATATACATTTCACTGGATGTTGGCCGTAACAATATTTACAAAATATTATATAAAAAACTTAACATACAGGATAAGTAATTAAATGTTTTCCACAAATGGACAATTTTTACTCGTGGTTGATGAAAAAGCAGTGTATTTTATGGCGAATACATATTTTACACCGTAGTAAAAGTATTTAGAATATACGCGTATTCGTATACGAAAAAAAAAAATGATTTAAATGATTTAAATACGTTTATTCGAACACTTTACAAATCTGCAGATGATCCTTATATTTGTATATTATAAAATGTTATCTATATTATTTTGGTCTTTACGGGTCTCTAAGAGTTTTTGTCGCCAACACAACATTATACGCCTCCATCTATCCCTAATCCCTATACGTAGCTGTCGTACACAATTTCTTTCCATTTATCTACTCTCATAATCCTTAGATCCTCATCAACTACATCGATCCATCTTTTTCTAGGTCTTCCGCGAAGCGTCTTACCGGCCTGCGGCGGTTTTCATTCTAGCGCTGATCTAACGTGGTATCACTCTCTCTCTCTTCTCATTATGTGTCCAAGCCATTGTATAGCCTTTGCAGTCCTTTTATAAAACTGGTCACCGGTGCCGGTTAAATTTTATCTATATACTTATTAAAATTTTTGCTTTCGGATCGAATTAACGCGACGAGGAGCGCGTTTTATTTGATTAAACTGTGTGTGTGTGTGTGTGAAAATAGAGGAAAGCAGAACGCCTATCGCTCGTATAGAAAACGAGATTGTCGAAATGACAGTCGGTTTCGATAGAAACTGATTTTACGCTTTCGGCGCGACAACAGTTATATATAGCGTTGCGGTTTTCATTAAATATGCTGTCCAATGTATATTGCGCGTCTGCAGCAGTCCTATTGTAACTCAAAACGCGAGAGATGTTCTGCTTACCTGCTTACCGCGTATAATGTTACACGCCGCTGGTGTACTGCAGTACTATCGCGATAGTCTTAAACATTATTCAAATCGGTCGAGTCCGAACGACGAAGCCAAACAAGAGACTTGTATAAGAAAAAAAAAAAGTTTATATTTCCATACTAAAATACATATTGTCTATGTGGTCTACGACTGGGTCCACCGGGTAAACTGCACTTATTGTTAAAGAAATAATTTTTCACACTTGCTGCCACTGTGTGTTTGTGTATATAATTTTTAATAATATGTAACATTTGTTGTAAATCCGTTGTAGACGCGTAAGGTTAGAGAGAATTAAAAAAATGATCACGTAACGTATTTTCCTAATCTTTAAATAGATCAAATAATATATTTTTATTTCTATAAAACTTTTACGTTTCGTACAATTTGCGATACACTTGTAAAAAGTAAAAAAAAAAAAAAATGTTTAATCTTTTCAACAGGGTGTTTCAGAAATTTTCAAATGTATTTTTCCCTAATTGTGTAGGTTGGCCTGAGTGAGGATATAATAATATTTTTGACTTTGGTTCATTTTTTCTAGGACTTACGATTTTTTTTTTTTTAAATTAACCATTTCAAAACGATCCGTTTTGGCGCGAAATCAAAAGCGTTTTACCATTAAGCAGTTATGACAGGTTACTGCTATAGATACCACCATAGAGAATACTATTAGTATATAATAATACCTGGTGTATGGTAAAACACGTTTGATTCCGCGCCAAAACCAACCGTTTTGAATATTTATTGATTTATCGATATTTGAAAGTAATTTGTGAAGAATTTAAAAGTCAGAATAAAAAAACGAAGATAATTTCCGAACACTTCGTGTTTACTATACAATAATATTAGTAAACTTAATTAACAGTTTTTTTTTTTTTTGTGAAAGACCCCATTCCTGATTCGCGAGACCCAAACCTGTGGAATCATTTAATTTTTACTGTAGATTAAGTGAATTCTTCGACATACAAACAGACAAGAGTTTCGAGATGTATTCGATTAATTGAGGATCTAAATTTGTTTTTTTTTTTTTTAAATCTCCAGCTTATAGGGAATACACGTTCACGCATCACGAGACTCGTGTTTCTAGTTATTCTATACACTATAAAATAAACCCGAAATCACAAAAAACAATACACACTTTTATTGCGTACATACGTATTTCGACAACTACGTTGTTGCCTTCAACGCGAACCGACTACTACTAAACCGTCAGACACTATATACACCCGTATTTATGCATTTTGTATTTCCGATGACGTCACCACAAAACACCGCGTCGTTTGGTCGTGAGTCATCGACCACGCCCATCGCAAGTCTATGCTGCCGCGATCTGGTTTACATTAAATTAATTTTAATATTGAATTTTGTAATGGACTCAAGTCCCAGTTTAACAAGTAATTTTTAATTTTTTTTTTTTGACATTTCTATTGCTTCTCTCACGTTTAATTATTTATAATTATTTACATTTTTTTAAAGGTTTTGCTAAGTTTAATATTACGGTTAGTATTCGATAAATGTTCTGCAACAGGAGATTTTTCGTCTTCTTGTTTTTTAATATTTCTCAAATGCTCTTTGAACCTTTAATATCTATATTTCTTTTACATAACATTTATCACATTTCTCGCATTGAATTTTATAAACACCCGATTTCCCTCCTCCTATTTTATCCATTGTGTTTCCTAATAGTGCTTTTAAATTATTGTTTTTAGTTGTTATACTACTTTAATACAATAGTATTTGGTATTTTAGTAACAATATTTTGTTTATTTTTAATATTATTAGGTTCGTCTTTCTCTCTTTTTTAAAAAAAAATGATTCTGCTATTGCATTATTTTTATTTTTATTTCTGTTGTAAGTATATTTTAATTTTAATTCGCTATATTTTGATGACGGGTCTCTAAATCGTCGTGGCCCCCGCGGGGCAAACGCTAGACCGACGCTGCACTGCACATATTTATTGTACTACGTCGTATTTCCACGTGATTATCGCTCGTGTGATTTATTATAAATATACAGTCGACGTTTGTTGAAACTTGAGCAAATCGCGTTAACTTTCTTTTTATATAACATCGCCTAAATTATCCACGTGAATGTACACCATAATATCATCTGCCGGTTGCGATCTTTGATATTTTTTTCTTTTTTTTTTTGCCGCGATATTATATACACAATATATAATGATTATTTCTAAATGTATACGCGTGTATTATTATATAAATTATAATGCGCGGTATTTACTTGAATATAAAGACCGACGCGAGTCGGGTCGTCGACGTTTGCAAATTCATCGTTTTTGTATTCGTATATATATATTATAATATAGTCTCGGGACCTCAGCTAGCCGAGTTCTCGGATCTCTCAGCGTTTTACTATTGTATAATATTCACGGAATATTAATTTGAAAACAAGAATCGAAGATATTATATATCATTGTAAATACAGCGGCGTAGGTACGTATAATACGAATTTTCGCATCGCGCAATGCATCGAGAACGAGCGTTTCGTTTTTGTAATGGAAATTTTCGATGATTAAGTCGTATTCAAATTTTGAATACGTCCGCATTCAACAATACGATAATAATAATTATTACCTTTTCATTTTCACTCATATAATATACGTATTCCGCTGTCATATGTACGCGATGGTTTTCATAAGAAAAAAAAAATGTAATTAAAATCTTAATTTTTATATACTGATAATTATATTATAATTTAAAAAAAAAAAAAACATTATTCAATACGCGTATACTTAAGGTAAAACATTTGAAACGGACAAATATAGTAAACAGTTTGAACGGCTTTATCGCGCGGTGGTATTTAAATCTTATAATTTATATTTTCATAATAATACAATATACTTATAATTCGTACGATTCGAAATCCGAATATTATTGTTGTTTTACGATAATCTTTTATTTAAAATTACGTTTTTAATTACACTAAATTATAAGAAAATGGCAAAAAAAAAAGGATGATGTCGATCTGTTATATTATACGTTGTGTTGCAATAGTATATAGCTGAAAAACGCGTAATCTTTTGATACTTTTTCCAGTTCTAAAAAAGACCACGAAAAATGCTTTAGGACTAGTTTTTTTTTTTTAAACCTAGTGACTTAACGCCTTAATCCGTGTTATTTATTTGATTCTTTTCGTACGCATTGTCTCTGCTTAAAAGCCTAAAGCCGTTCCATACCTTGAACTGCGAATAAATGGTCGGATGGTCCCCTTGTTTCATGGTTAGATTTTCGGTCTTATGAATTCAACTTCACAAAAAAAAAAAAAAAACTGAATCTCGGCATTTAATTAAAAATTAATGAAATTAATTTTGAGTATAATATTGTATTCGGAAAACGATAACTTGAACGTCACATTGTTTAAGTTTTTAGAATTTTACGTGCTCACGTAAAAATTACGAAAGATTTCTGAAATTTTATTTATGTATATATATATATATAGTTATGCGTTATGTGTGGCCTAAAATAATGATTTTGAGTGTTAATTGTTTTTTTGACCTTCCACTAAACATAATATTATCACAAGTTATCTTATCCGTAATATTATATTTGACATAATTTAAATACAGTTACTTATATATTCTGTATAATGTGTGCTTAATACTAATTCATATAAAGCGTTTTAATAATGAAGTATACGATGAAAAAATATTTTTTTTCATTTTTGAAAATATTTTTCGCATCACTTATTAGCAGTTAATAGTTTTATTATATTTCTTTATATTTATAATTACCTCCGATCTACGATATCAGCCTTCGATGTCCGGTATCAACGTTTTCCTTGTTTTATTTTCGTGTCAGTGTTTAAAAAATAAATTTTAATTTCGTTATATATACAATATTTATAGTTTTCATATTAAATATTGAAGAAAAATGAAGCATGACTCCGATTCGAACCATTATATAATATGTACAATCTAACGATACGAGAAAATATACAGACGGTGCGCGTTATCGAGAAATGTGTTAAAGAACTCAAAATGACTATTCGCTGAATTATTCTGTACCATAACAATATTATTATCGTCTTGTTTTTCAAACAATTCAACAACCTTTATTATTACTCGTTTTCTCTAAATTATATAGTACCTGTCTCTTTGGCAGCGTTAAACCGCAAGCGTTACACGAAATCCATACGATAATGATACGTACATAAGTATAATAAGTATATATGTATATAGTAAATTCCTTTTACTAATTCAATAACCGTTACGTCAACCGACTATACGAAAACCCAAATAACCTAAATTAATAACAATAATATTTTCTATCACGGGCGTGCGTTTACAGAATTTTTCGCAGATCCGGTCGAGAGACTGCGCGTGGTCTGCGTTTCAGGATTTTTTTCTGTTACATTGTATAAACACTACACAATTTAATATATAATACGAAATATTCCGTCCAAAGTAGTTTTAGGTTTTTCGTTCATTTTCTTCGGTTTATACAAGACGCATAAAAACATAAAAACGCGAGATCTTTTATTATTTTAAAAGCTACACGGATGCCGGTTTTAAACGGACTCTATAATATATATGAACGCAACTGGAAAATTATATTTTAAATTTATAGCGGGGGTCTGTGATTTCGCAGGTATGGTCGTTGTTCTGCAGAGTGGGGGCCAGATCCGTATAAGCACGCCTACATGTCATCCGTTGGAATATAATAATAATTTATTGTATACAATGAAATCGAACAATGTCGAACAACACAGCGCAGACGACAGAAATCGCATTCACGTGATGGGTTAGATAATCTTTAATAATTGCAGTTCTATTATGATGGTTTAGAGCAATGCACTACAATTGATGATGACGCTTTGAAGTTCAATGCTTCGTAATATTGTATGTGTTCGAAAATATTTTTCGCTACAACAATGGTTGAAACCGTGCCGACGACGGTTAATCGGTAATTATCGGGCGATGTCGAATTTCCAAATATTTGCTTATTGTTTTATAATATAGGACTACGGGAAAAATGTACAACATTTATTCATTTTGGGCATTTGTAAAGAAACTCGGACAAATCTTTTTCGTATACTTTAAATGGTTGATTATTAGGGTTTTATATAGTGTTCAACATAATATGTAAAGTCGATTAATATTACGCATTATAAGTCGAAACAGTACGTAATATATATTTAAACGGGTTTTTTCTTATTTTAACTGATTTCTTCGTTTTAAGGGTTTTACAGCTCGTACAATTTTTATGTTATACAATGCGTATATATAGCTCGTGCCATAAAATCTGAGAATTCTGGTGACCAAACGGTGTTAGATTTCACAAAATTATTCTTGTACTCGTATATTAAACTAGTTTTCCGCTTAAATATTAAATAATCGCTGTTTATTATACTCGGCCCTGACAAAACAAATAATACTTCTCTATTTATAATAGTATATTTATGTTCCTAATATATCAACCAAGTATAGGTACGCTTATATTATTATTATAAATTAGAATATTGTATTACTAGGCAAATTTTAGTTTAGTACGTTGTACTAATATTATATATGTATATATACGAATATTAAATGCGTTAGGAAAGCATAATAATAACACGGTGTCATTTTAATATATTATAAAGTTTTTACTTGTTTAAAAAGTGTAATTACAACTTGTGCGTGAAAGTTGATTTAATAGTAGAGAAAATCTCGAAACAATATTTTGAGAAAAAAAAATCCACTAAAGCGTGTGTACGTAATTAAATGTAAGTACGTATAAGTATACGTATATGACACGCGACATCACAATATTACGTTTTTATCGTAATAAAAAATACTGTCACTTTTAGAGAAAAGGAAAAAATATAATTTTTTTTTTTTTTTTTAACTCTCAGTATATAATATATACTACACGAATACGACGTGCAGTGTAGTTAAAAGGGTAGCAATTTTAACATCATTAACAACTCTCCCCAGTCATCACTTTTAAGTGGTACTCACGTATACTCGTAGCAAATGTATACGTATGTTTAACAAATATAGGGTCAAAGGGGTTAGAATGAAAGTTTATTTAAATATTGTGCCGTGAAATCGATTTTTCGCACTTGACTCGTGCAATCGTGCTTGAAATAAGCAAAAAGACAAAAAAAAAAAAATTAATTAAATATAAACGAAACGGCCTCGTTAAATAGTTCATTATACGTGTACACGATTTCGAAGGATAAAAATATAATAATAATTATTAATTGCATTTTCTTTTTAATCCATTTAATTAAATTTTATTAAAAATCGTTACATCGTATATATGTCTGAATATCCGTTAAAATTATGCGCGTATAAATTATAATGCAAATAACTCGTATAAATGTAGACACATTTTTACTTGGCTATACGGTCTTATTATATGAGGTGATTCCATGATGAAGTATTATTCTTATTGAATAATGCGCTTCAAAAACTATTCGCCGTACACGGTGTACACGGCTAATAATATTTTCGAATTCAAATGATATTTTGCGCAAAAATTACTATTGAAAAAAATCATAAAGTATGCAATGTAATATTTTTAATATAGTTTTCGGTTTTTTGAGATAAAATATACTACGTAGTACACGTAATTACGCGAGACATCAAAATTATATTCAGCTATTCGACGTTTTACTGGAAAAATAAATTTACATTGCATAATAAGATTTTAAGTAAAATGAGTGACATTGCGATTGAATTAATTCGGTTAAGCAGTTGCCGCTTGATAAGTGAAACAGTTTCAATTTGAATTTAATTTCACTTATTACGAAATGACATTGTAAAATGCTTTTTCATTGTTCGCATCTTTGTGTTTATTTAAATATTACTTTGTGCGAACAAACTCGTATATTTTCGCTTAAAAACACGAATTATCGCCGTGGAGTATATTTTAATAATAATAATAATTTTGTAATTTTATTTCATATAGCCGATCCTATTATCCGATCAAGGTGCTCTCGCGGGCTAACTGCAGTTACTTACTGCACTAAATGGTCTTTGAGATAAGATCGTTGCAGCCGACTAGTGTATAAATGGGTTTTAAGTTACATTCAACAGATTCTATAGAAACTACGACTTGCGTGCGACTTCTAACACAATTGAACGTAGTTTAGTAACGATCAAAGGACTTATTCATATATAATTACACAAACAACAAATTTTATTATTATTATTATTTTTATTAAAATTATATAACATAATAATAATATTGTATCATCGCTCGAGTTATTCGGCTGTTAATCCCAAAGAGTACACGGGATTATTCTCAATGTTATTAAGAGCGGAATACTAGTGAAGGTAGCGAGCGCGAGTTATTTAATTTCCATAATATTTAATTATATATATGACTGGTGCACAACGACATATATTATTCTATGTTTTCTACGACCACGTGTATTTAGGTAAAAATCTTATGAGGGATACGTACATTAGTGGTGCAGATGTAGTCGTTCATAAATCAGAATCGTATAAAAAACAATATAATATCAATTACTTATATTTTCAAAAATGTCCATCAAATCGTTGAGAATGTATATTACTACGTTGTATTTTATATTTTAGGGTTTACTAAACGGATTATTTTTTAGTGCGTAATATCATTAAAAAACAATGTTATTCGACTTAATAGCAGGGGTTTTTTTTATGTAGTTATTAAAAACCGCGCGTTTTTATAAGCCCCAGGGTAAAACGCATTAATGCGTGTAATGGTAAAAAAGATACGAGAGCACTAAAAGCGTTAATTTTTGTTTGAACAGTTCTTTCTTTATGAATAATTTTCACACGATTATCTATTAATTTTTTCCTATCATATATACCCGGTAAAATTTTTATTGTACATTAGTTTTTATACGTTTTTTCGAAGTTTTACAAATGTGCGTGCACAAAATAAACACGCGTGCGGTATTTTATTTTTTATAAATAACTAAACTACACGTAAGGGAATAAATATGATTATAGAAAAATATGTAATAACTTTATGGCGTATTATTAAACACCAAATGTATCGAATATTACGAAATAATGTTTTTTTTTTTTATAACTTTTAAAATGCGCATTGTTTGACAGAGATATATAATATTATGTTGGTTGAAACGCGAGGACCTATATTTATATGTAATAGAAAAAAAAAAAAGAAATCCGTTTTGATTGTATAGTTTCCACTGCACGATAATATAACGGTATACAGTTTGTATTGGGTAAACAATGTTGTAAGCTTTCAATCTCATATTCTCATATTGATGATGCTCGTGTACGAATAAAAATAAATATATTCATATAATAACAGTGTAGTCATTTGAATTTTAAAAGAATATATTATAAGTGAATATTATATATACATATAAATATATGTGTACGCAAGATTTAATTACGAACAGACTTTCCACAAACAAATTATGCGTTATTAAAGAGTGTTTTTTTAGTCTATTGTGGAACAACCAAACGAGATGGTCACGTTTTCGAAACGTAGTTAGATTTTACGTCGTTTGTGTTAACCGTTGTGTTACGCGCGTGTATAGATTCGACTATATTATTATTAATGATAGGCAACAGTTTTACTTATAATTACGCGTAATAATAATAATAATTAATACGTGTTTTACAAAATCATCGGCTTAAAAATTAGAATATATTATTACGTATTAGGACGAAACAGAAGGAAAATTTGGCTTACGATTTTTTTACACGTTAATTTATCTAGCGAGTAATGATTTTTTTTTTTTTATAAAAATAAATTTTCTTTAAATACACGCACGTATTATTTTATATTTTGTTAATATTATTGTGTTCCGTGTATATACTTTCACTAAGTAACGCTTTGGACGCTTTGATAATTGAATTCCGGTGTCATCCGAGAAATTAGTGTCCAAACGTCTAGTTATTATCTGAATTGTTATTTTCCTTATATATTATGTGAAGATAAAAGTTTATGTATTTTATATATGTAATATATACGCCTATATATGTGTGCACGTAGAAGACTCTGAGCAAGGAATGCGACCTTGTTGACGCCAGACGGAGGAATTCGTTCATTTACAACCGGCATTTTTACAGTCCGTGTATATAATAGTACCCATAGGATAAACAAACGACTTATCGTTGATTTTTTTTTTTTCTGTAAAGGTTGGTTGAAAATAACAATTCGAGTTTTTATACCCAACTGTATTAACATAATATATAATCTTATCCGTATACGTGTTATTGACCAGCGCGTAAACATATTTTAAACGATGAAGTGTACGCATATACTTGAGTAACTAAATTACTCGGTACTTATTAGGTTATTTAGGAGTTGAGAAACTATGTGATTTATATACATAACATAAATACTGAAATATATAAGTGAATTCACGCGTTACGGATGTAAATTTGTAACTCTATATAGGTATACTAACTAGTATTTAAATAAGTAAACGAACTTTGTATAATAAATTATTTTAGGACAAATTATGCGTTAATGCGAATGATGGTATATAGTCAACAAGGCAGTCGTCGCAATTTACGAATAATAAGACTTGAAAAATAATATTTTTTTGACCTTAATCGACGAAAATGTCGTATTATTACAATAAACGTACCTGAAGTTTTGCAAATGTACACGAAATTCGAACGAAATAACTATATAAAACTATGCAGCTGGTCAATTTGAATATGGTTGGTTAATAAAACAATAAGTTTTATATATTAAATTACGTCTAATATTTTGATTGCACTATCAGTTAATGTTTATAACAGACGCACTATTCCAATCCGACACTTAATTACGATAGAAAAAAATGTATTACTATTACACGATTTATGTCAATTTTTATTATGATAAATAAATCATTACCTACTGTCGTAATTACTATTGGCACCAAACTACTCGTAATTATCGAGTGCTAGAACACAAAAACACTGCAGTGATGTCGACGATATCATAATATTATTATGTTAACAATATATAATGTAGAAATACATAAATCTGTAATGTTATGTGTACATATCCTTAGCGTTCTTAATCGTCTTGAACCATTACCATATAATATTATATAAATGAACACTCGAAATGGATGTAGGTTACATAATATTGTTGATAAATGATAAGTAATTTTAAAACAAACAACAAGAAAATTGAATCGCCTGTCTTTATAATGATGATTTCTTTGGTACAATAATATATCGACTAAGGAGAATTTGATTAAAGAAAATAAAGTGATTTTAATTTTTATAACTATACGCGAGATCGTCGTATATATTCGCAATTTGTGGGCAACCATTTATACTCATTTTCATACCCTATTAATAACGAATTATTAATACCACTATTTGATGTAATATATAAAAACAGTACGGATTCATTGGAGAAATATAATTTTAAATTTTTTCTACCTATAAACGTATTTATAGCATAGATCTTGACAAATAACTCGATGTCTCATCATTGTCGTTTTTGCAGGTTTTAAATTTTACTTTATATCTAAAAACCCTGTATACCACCCTTGCAGTTTTGATAAAAATTCAAATAAACTCGCGTGTTACAGTAATAATAATAAAAAAATACGCGTTCACTTATAGATCAAAACGATATCATATAATTTGGACAGGGAAAAGAACGCCGGACGATTGGGGGCAGGTGTGTGTGTAAAAGTCCCTGCTGTTTCCGGTGACGCCCGCGCAGTCACTGGAACCGTATTTATTTATTTACTTCCCGTGGGTTTTCGGAAGTCGTGTTCGCCTTAATTTTATAACGCCCAATATTTTCAAATGTATTTATTTTGTTTTATACTATTACTTTATTGAGTGATTATCGATTACGGATCAGTATATATGGAATTTCAATACAAATATGGTTTTAAATGATATTAGTTTACTCTGATAATTTGAGTTTCTATAAACACATTGAGAGTACGTCGTGTACCTAAGGTGCTTAATGACAATACTCGGCTTGGTCAAGCGCGTATTACACTAGAAAGTAAATCCTCGAGTACGCTTAAAACACTGTAATTCTTTTATGGTTCGCTCAATTCTAGAATTTGACTCAGTCGTAACTTTACACGGCATCTGACTTTGCACAATTGGAAATAGAGTATACACAGCGGAATTTCTTGGTTTCTGCAGATTACGTCTTCAAAGTAGATTACTGTCCGCATGACTGTACACTCTCCGGCTGATCTGTTAGGGATTTCTCATTTAACCGATAGGCGATCTAATGCGAATAGTTCATTCCTGCCGAGACTTACTTCGTGGCACCATAAATTGTTCTAAACTATTAATTGGCGATGTCGCTTAGTTTCGTGTCGCTCATCGAATATTCGTGCCCTTTCCCGCAATTACACCACATCTTACCAATTACGGGAATAACCACCCCCTACACAGGATAACTCGTGCATGGCCAATGTAATAGTTCAGATTTTTATATCGATTCATCTATTGTGTCTATAACTATTTCCTGTATTGTAATGATATTACATTGTGTTCTATTACTCGATTTCATGGAGGTATACTGTATTCGGACCAACGCCCGTTTTGTAAAAGTAAATTAAAATTATTTATATTTTTTACACGACATTTCTAATATATAATATATATATATATATTTTTGTATCGCGAATTAACCGGTGTATTCTAATGGGTACAGATTAATTTAACGATATTTATTATAACCGATTCCAGCCGAGTGTGCATAGGAAAACAAACATAGATTTTTTAAAAATTATACCACCCGCGGAAGCCAATTGTCGTTCCTATATATATATATATATGCTGTTACTCCCTGAATGCGGTCCTGCCTAATGGGATGTGTTTAACTGATTAGGATGTGCAATGAACTAGATACTTCATTTCCGGAATCCACACACATATAGGTTTGGGTTTCCTATACATATATATATAAATGAGAATTATAGCTTCTGAAAACCGATATAACCAACCGAGCGAAAATGGATGGTGGCTTTAGGACTGGAAGAAAGAGCGTTTTTTTTTTTTAATTCTCCCGAATAACATATAATATCGTGTACTTAAGTACTTTAATATAATATTATTTTTAACATAATGGAGTTCTATAACGTATTGTTTAAAACGGAAAGATTTAAGGGAAAGTTTAGCATTTAAATTAGCAAAATGTTATTGTTGGGACCGCGCGCAGTGTACACACAAAACGGAATTGCACGAGAATTATACAAAGTGTAATAAAAAAAAAAAAAATGTTAATCACAGTTGAATACGTTTCAGGACGGTTCTCTTTCTCATCCTCGGTCTTCTAAAAGATATTCCGCCCTCTTTCTTCGTGAATTTTTACAAACGGACGTCTTTGGACCGTATTATAACACGCGCATTTATTGCATTTATAATTCCTTTACGTTTCGAATTAATTTCAACGAGAAATGCACGTTTCACCAACGACAACACCGTATCCCAGTTGAATATGATGATTTTGTTAAAAATCGAACGTCGACGAGACACTGTTGGAACGAAATGTTGCGACGTGACAGCTGTATAGTTGTCTTTCTGTTATATTTCCACGTCATCATTATCAGATTAATCGCAGACACATCATACAATTATAATATTATATGCTTCTATTAACAGTGATAAGACCTCTGTGACACTGTCGTTACAATAATAATTGCCATTTGTTATTATAATAAACGATTTATTATAAAATATCGACAAAAACAATATTGTCCTTATTATCGTCGTAACACATTGCAGGTCGTGTTCAGTGTTACGTATACGTGTCTATATATATATATATATATATATATATATATATAGAGCACTATACGCGATTTATTGTGAAGCTTTACACCATACGCGCGCGAATCTAAACGTTCGATATTGTTAGTAAATAAAAAAAAAAAAAAGGTCGCGAGCCGAGGGCGTTGTGGATGTATGTTGTAAATCACTGCTTGGACAGAGATTTTAGACTTTTATTATTATTTTGAATTTGAAAACAAATGATAAATCGTTGTATTCGAAAAACGATTCTGAGCGACGCTATATATTATAGTAGTTTATTATAATAATAATTTATGAATGCGATAAATATTGTTAAAATATATACGTCTAAACTTGTATTACATCTTACAGAGCTCTCAAACAAATACAAATACTCGTGTCCTCGGATGGCTCCGGATCATATATATATTTTTTATATAACAAGTTGACAATTTTTTTATTTTTTATTTTTTTGTATTAAATGAATTTTCAGTAGGAAAATAATTATTATATTTCTGATGAATGTTTTTCGTCTATAATATGCTGAACGATAATTATAATGTAATTTTAGCTTTAATAACATATTGAAATAAAATTCCACGAACCTGATATCCCGCGTATTATGGGGGGAAAAATATTACAGTTGGCGTTAAAATTTCCGCGTCACTCGGTTCCAAAATTCAAACACCAGTGGCGTAACTATAAATTTGACGCCCCGAGGCCAGTGGTGGTTATAAGGGGGGCGATAGGTGGATCGTCTCCCCTATGGGATTTGATATTTTAAAATTTAGTATATCTCTGACTTAACAGCACCAACTAGTGGTCATGTAAGTTGGTCTAATTATGTTATGGTTATGTTCCACTTTCGCCCCCCCCCCTTTGTACAACGTGTACAACGAGGAAAGATTACGTTAATTTCATTTCACTGAAATACGCGAAATAATATTATTATTAATAATAATAAAAAAAAAATAAATAATAAAGATTGCGTACGCGAGATCGGTCGCTCGGTCAGCGTCAAACTGAACACCCGCATATACCGACATAGCGCGTCAGCCGATTGTAATAAAACGGGAAAAGAAAGTAGTCACCAGATAGCGCTACGACACAACATAGAGGGCGTGGCAGAAAGGCGCTTATAAATACCGGTCCGCCTTTCTGCCACGCCCTATGTGTTGTGTCGTAGCGCTATCTGGTGACTACGTTCTTTTCCCGTTTTACTGTTATTCCGTTCACGTTGTTCTTACTTATTCTACATCTGCATTTCGTCTCGGTACATTAATAAATCTTTCTCCTTGGTTATTACACGTCGACGTGGATATTTCATTGGCAGAGGGAGTTTGCTCCATTTTCGCCCTCCTCCTTGAACATCATATTGTATAACCGCCGGGGCTGTATTAAGTTTTAGTCCCTCGTCTATTTACATTACCAACAAAACTCATCAGTTGATTTTACAAAATTTAAGTTCAATTATATTCACATTAATAAGTATAAGTACCGTTTTTATATTTTTATTATTATTTTATACTTTATAACAGTAGGTATGACGTGAATTTCAAAAAAAAATTCAAAATTTTCGTATATATACACAAATCGTATTAACGAGGGCTCATTCGGAGCTCTCCGAGTCCAGGGCACCGGGGTATGGCCTTATTGATGAATTTCATGGATCTCCCTGCCTGGAGTTAGTTGTCACTCGGCCAGTCGGCCCCGTCTGCTCGTCGTCGTCGTCGTCGTCACCACGTCCACGAGTACGCAAATACGTTTTTGCGAATACAGTGTGTGACTGTGACGTTGACACGCGCGTTTCGTTCGATTCGTTGTCGTGCACCGCGCGCGAGACAAGTGAAAATTGATAACTGATCTGTCCCTGCGCCACCGCATATAGGTAATTCAATCCGGTTAATCTCGTCTATTTAGAAATAATCCTGTCAGTGAATTTTCGATAATCGCGTATAATATACGCGGAGAGTAATGCTGATGTGCAGCGTGTGTCGGGAGGGATTATATTATACAATAACGATATATGTAATAACGATAATATAGAGTTCGAGGTGGAGTCGGGGGAAGAGCGTGACGGACGGACGGACGTGAAAATTGTCCGACGAGTGTATTTCTTTTTTTTTTTTTTTTTTTATCAATACCCGACAGTAAGCCACAGCCCACAGCGTGCCGTAACAATATACTAATCCGTGTCTATATGTATATACGAAATACTTAATAATGTGACTTATAAATACTGCACGTCGGCTTAATACCGACATAATATGCGACGATAACGCCCGAGAATCCATCACCCCTTATAGAGGCAAAGTGCTGCGCAGTGATATGCATATGCAGGACACCCGCGGTCGTCGGGTAATCGGATTATCGACCGAATGATGTGTGATATATTTGTAATACGCTCGTATAGCGGTTATGTAGAAACTGAAACTGTACTCGCGGTTAGGTCGGGTCAGCGGTTCCCAAAGTTTTTTTTTCCGGCGGTGCAGCCGTTTTTCGGACCGAATTCAGTCGCCGCGGCGCCTCGCTGTGAATACCCGCCCGAGGAGGAGGAACAACGTACAATTCTCTCATCGATAACCGATTTTTTTTTTAATCATTTTATCGAACGCAGGTTATAATACACGATCTAAGACAACCTCGTAATTAATATATTATACTTAATAAAAAAAACGAAAAATATTACAAAAGTGAAAAATGATGAGATCGAAATTAACAAAGAAATAATCGCGCGATAAATGTTGTTGATGATTTTCTATACGAGCAACGCGGCGCACAGCAGTTTGCGGAGCCGCTGAATTAGGTTATAGCTGATTAAGCGTATATGGCGGTTATAGGACTGACGCTGCCCTTCTTTGGAAAAACGATATTTTTAACGTGACAATATCTATAACGTATATTATGCGTCAGTGGCGTAATTGGGGCAATGCCCTGGACTTGGACGGCCCCGAAGTCATAAATACTAATATTTTTGAATATTTTTTTTTTTAAATCCACGTCATATTTATTAAAAAAAAATTTTTTTGAAATAGTACTTATTTATTAACGTGATACGTGAATATAATTAAAATTTTATTAAATGAATCGATCAGTTTTGGTAAATAGATATAATGAGCCAAACATCGATATTGTCCTGATGGGGCTCCAAATTTATAGTTACTGGCACGCGTTTATATATTACGTTATTTGAACGAATCTTGTACGTTTCACGCGTTACTGTGATATAATTTTTTTTGATTAAAAATATTTTATATTGATAACTATATATAGGGCGAGAATAAAACTTTACAGGGTGAGAAGACGACTTATAATATTTAAAATGTACTCATATACGCATCAGGGGCGTAATTAAGGGGGGGATGAGGGGGATAGATCCCCCAGAGCCTTTTTTTAATCATGTATAAAAAAAAAATAACCGAAAACTGTCATCATCTATTGTAGAGTAAAAATTTTTCTTATTTTTTCCTATTTATCCCTCCCCCCCCCCAGAACAAATTTCTAATTACGCCACTGATACGCATCGATCGATCCGTCGTCCGCGCTCTCACCAGTAAAAACTAGCGACGAATTCACTCGTTATTTTATACGATCCAATTCTTTATTATTTTATGCGCAGTCTGTATATTAAAATACATATATATATATATATTATTCGACGAGCAATACGTAGGTGGCGTATATCGGGATATAAAGGTATAAACGAAGTATATAATATATATTCCCGAGAACTTTACCCGACATTTGTTGTATTTTTTTCTTCTATACCTCGTCTTTATCTCTCGGACTTTTTTTTTTTATAGCGCCCCAGTCGAAATTGTTCGTGACGTAATGATATTTACGACAATCCTTTTCCCGTAATGATTTCCCATTGTTATAACGCAATTTACGCGCGCGCACATAATATGGAATAATAATGACTATAAATTCGTTTATATATATATATATATATATATATGTAGGACCTATATTATAGGTACGTACTTTTCAAGTTCGTTATTTTCGGTATTTATGTATAGGTGCATATAGGAGGACCTAAAAACCCTAGGAGTTGAGGACTGGAGAGAGATAGTTCAGGATAGAGACAGGTGGCGAGGTGTAGTAATGGCGGCAAAAACTCTTAGAGAGTAGAATTGCCAGAAGAAGAAGAAGAAGAAGATGTATAGGTGCACTTAGAGTCGTGTGTATATTGTGACCAGTGGTCGAAGTGAGAGGATGCTCGTGCCCCTCATTTCTTTTAGTCAACACTATTCATTCCTCTTTGATTTTTAGAAAAATGTCTTTGAACTATTATTGTTTCTTTACGAGAACTACTTTGTTTTCTAAAATTTTAACGTTCAGTAGGACTACAAACGTCACTTAATCAAAATCACAAAAACTGTACGGTTCATCATACGCGGTTAATATTGATTAAAATATATAATGTATATTAACCTTGATATTTGACACAATCTTTTTAACGATATCACAGAACGTTCGGGCGGAAATGGGCCGGTGTTAGATCCTTTTGTAAAAAAAAAAAAACACTTTTTTTTTTTTGCTCATTTTTTTTCAACAATATGGACCGTTCAAAACGTTGTCCCTTCCTCCTTTCAAAACTTGAAATGTTGAAACTGCTTCCATCCCTGCACCTTCACTTATTTTTATCCGCCACTTCGACCACTGATTGTGACTCGATCGTTATAATAATTAGATTGTGTTTGAAAATTATCGTCTTATATTGTCCGTGTTTTTACGGTACCGGATAATTGTAGGAATTTTAAACGAGTATAAAAACATTTATTTAAACATTTTATTTATGTGCACGTCTAGTAGACTGTATATTTTATAAACGCATATTTTATTCGTTTTTTCGTTTGGTACCGTCGGCATTGTTTCCTGGATTCAAAACAAATATAAATTATTACATTTTACATTGTCACCGTTTTCGATTCGGAACACGAGCTCGACGTTATTAGTATTTTACCAGGTTATTAATATTTTTTTATTTTTAGTTTTACGTGAAAGTGAAACGTGAAATTTGGCATACTGTTTTCTATTTACAAGCACGTCATTTTTAACTACGCACTATGCGCATTACGCGTATATATGTACATATATACATATACTTTCAACTTTGTATGTACCTACGTAGTGTAACGCGTGTTTATTGTGTTATAATGTCCTATTTCCTAAAAAAAAAAAAAAAAAATGTAATTTTTAAATATAATGAGAGTTTATGTAAACCGAGGAAAAAAAAATCTTGAAATATTATAATCGTATATTACTGGTATATAATGTAAATAATATGTTACAACGTGTACACATTCGTATAACATTTTTTTTTTTTTTTATACGATTTTCAGTACTGTTTCGTATATTACCGTTGAATTTAATCATATTAGACATATATCGTCTAACTACATGTTTTTTAAATTTTACAATTACTTATTGCAATATCAAAATCTAGAAAATAGTAATTTTATTACAAAAATACACGGGTGATTATTATTTATTTTTTTTCAATCGCCCACCATTAAAAGTTTTTACATATACAGCTATTACGTCTGCGTATATTTATTTGATTATATAAAATATATATATATAGGACGTAGTTATAATCAATGAGTAGATTATATACACACAGTGTAATATTCTCCTCGGTATATTCACTATAAATATTATGTTCTCTGCAGTATAGAGAAAATGAACTGTGATTGAATTACGTGTCCTGCACGGTTAGAGTTAAAATATTAAAAAGACGTCGTAAATAGAAAACCGATTATATCGCGATGTAGATAATTTTTTTTTTTTTAGATATTTTAGAAACTGCTATATAACCCAACTCCTCCAAGTCGAGATTTATCGATACAATAAAAACTCTATACGGTTATGATATAGACTCGCGGTTGGGTCCACTGCACTTTACCGAGTGAATATACACTCATCTGTTCAGTGTATATACACGCGTTTGTGCCACTTAAAAAAAAAACGTTACTATTATATTTTAATAATATTTGTCACCGCAGACGTATAAAAAAAACGTGACGTAAGAATAATAATTATTAAAATGTTTACACTGTGCAGATGGCTATCATCGCTGCGTGGGACGTCACCTAGAAAATTACACGAGTACACCAAAGCGAGACTAAAATTTAATTGTTTTTAATCCGTATATAAAGTACCAACATGTATATGATACATATAATTGAATTTGAATAAAAATTATATAAAACTCGATTTTTTTTTTCTTCTCTTACAATGTTAAAATATACGAAATTCGGTATTAAAAATTTCGTATTCGAAACTAGTTTATTTCGTTCGAGTCAATGATGGCGGTATTTTACACTTTTACTATATTCTAAAAAAAAAAAAAAAATAATCGACCATTCACTATTGTAAATGTGAATTTAACCGTGAAACCAGTTATATAGGATGACACATTACATATATATATAGAACTACTTTCTATTTAAAAAAAAAAAAAAATACAACTTTTTTTTCTTCTTTTAATCAAAACGATTAATCTGCACATATTTTATTATGTACATTTAAAATTCAATCATTTCTTATTATATTATGATAATATGCAGGGCAGACGCGAGTCTCGCGGAGATGTTTATAATATATATATATAGTGTGTATATTATCTGGACCGACAAAGATATTCGTTATAACGCGTCTTAATAAGGACGAAATATAGATTTTTTTTTTCTTCTTCTGCAAATCGCGTTACGATATCCGACGAACAGGATTTTTTTTTAAGTTTATATATTAAATTATAGGTCGCGCGTTTCGAATATTCAACAATAATTGTGCAGCGTGTGTGTGTGCGTTCGATGTCGTCATCAATCGGACCCTGAAACCCGACGTTATAATATATATATATATATTTATAATAAGAGGTCGACGAGGAGACCGTTTAATTTCTGTTTAATTTTTTTTTAACCATTTCTTTTGGAGGGAAACGTCGCGGTCGTTCGATCTTGACCTCGGCCTCCGCCGCAGCAGCCGTCGTACCGGTTTCCCGACGCACGAAAATAATATTAAACTATATAATCGTCTCAAAATATATACGCGCGCGTATATACAAATATTTTGAAAAACAAAATTACACATGCGGAGGGAAAGAAAACATTCTCAATGCTGTTGTACGTTTATACGCGTAATAACTACCGAATTACCCAACTGTGTTTAAAAAAAAAAAAAAGTATATACGCGTTTATAGTGCAGTAGAAATCTCGCTAAGCGTTTTTTTTAGATTTTTTTTTTTTACAACGCGTTTCGTCCAGCCTTATTACAGGTATATACAACGTTTGAATCGGTTAGGTAGTATAACCTTTTCTTTTTTTTTTTAAAAAATCGCGTTTCGTCTTCCATCTATACTAATTTTTCTCTAAACGTATAACAACGCTAGCCAAAATCTCATTTTTATAGACACTTTTACATAATATTATACAGGCTTTATATATTATATACAGGTTCAAAAAAAGTCGTTTTAATATAGTTTTCAATATGGTTGCGATAATATTTATTCGACGTTTTACACATTGTTATCGCATATAGGCGGAACTAGGTTTCTGAACTAGTGGGGGCTAATTTTTATCAAAACATTTTTTTTTTTTATAAAAATATATTTTTTAAAATTTTATTGAAGTTTTGTAGAAAATATCGTACATTTTTAATGTAATCAGGTTGCCTTTTTTTTGGGGGGCTAAATTGGTGACTGGAGGCTGGTCGCACCCTAGTTACACCTATGATTATTATTATTGTTATTATTATTATTATTATTATTATTATTATTATTATTATTATATAAGTATAAGCTGAGAAAAATATATCGCCTTTTAATCAAAGTGTTTATTCAGTTTGACATCTAAAACATGATTGTATTTGCATACATAATATGACCGCGTGATCATTCGCCATATAATCAAATAATATTATAATAAAATTAATAAAATGTATGAACGTTGGACAAATTTCTATATATATATATATAGTTGAATAGAAAAAAAAAATTGGTTTCGATTGCTTTACGAAAATAATATTATCGGTTGTGGAAGACGGGGAACAAAACGTTTCTACAAGACATCTTTTTGGAAAGAAATTATTTTTTTTTTTTTAATAAATCTAATTTAAAAAAAAAATTTTTTGTTTTGTTCTTTTAAACTTACAAACCTCGAGTATAGAGTGTGATATAGAAATCGACGGATATATGTATAAATTATAATAAAACACGCGTTATTATTTGTTTATTTAAAAGTAAAAAAATACAAAAAAATTACGACTGTTTTTCGAATCAATTAAAAAAAAAAGGATATTAATAGTAATATAATAACGAGCAATTTCGGGCGCGCTGATACAGTACGCGTACTATCTTATAGCCGAATTATCCACCTTCCAGCGGTGGATCGAGGTGACCTACAACGACGGCATAGATAAAAAAATAAAATAGACGAGTCGTAGTGCGATGAGCGTGGCGGCGGCTGTGATCGAGCCGAGGTGCGTGCGCAATCCGTGCGCGTTTCACGATATTCCTCCCGTCCCCGTTGCGAAGCGGTTGTGTTGGCGGTGGGGAACGGCCCGTGTGTGTGTGTGTGTGTGGGTACGGCTATACAGAAAACGCGGGCCGAACCGGTTAAGCGACGTTGCCGGGCCGTGCGACGTTTCTGACCGGAACGCGTTCGGTCGTCGAATGCCGCGGGAGAGAGGGGACGACGGCGGCCGGTGCGCGCGCGTATGCGTGTCGTCCGTGTGTTTTTGTGAGAAACGTTCTGTGACTCCGACTACCTGTGCGCGTCGCCGCGGTTCGCGGTGTGTACCCGTCGCACACGACCAGACTGCCGGATAGTCGAGCGCGCGCGCTCCTTCAGTTTTGTAACGTGGCATCCCCGGACAGGTACGTTCGTACCCGCGGTGCCGTCGGTGTCCGTCTCTTATACGCGTCCGTCCGTCCGTCGTTTGTTTGTTTGTTTGTTTATGTTTTTTTATGCCGCTCCCCCCTCCCCTATTTCACACACACACACAATACTCCCCACGTGTCACAACACCGTTTTCGGTGCGTTCGCGTGTGTGTGTGTGCGTGTGGTGGTGATCCATTTGTCGGGCCGCGAGAAGAAGAGTTCGCCGCGTCGTGTCAGTGCGAATTTTTTTTTTTTTTTGAAAAAAATACCTACCCGTCTTTTTCGGGATAATAAATTATTTCTAGCAGAGAAAAAAAAAATTTTTTTTAAGTTTTTCCCTCCGTCGTCCGCGAGTGTAAAAGTGTACATATATATATATATATATATAGTGAAACGAAAATTGTTTCATTCGGCCGTATATAGTGCGTGTGTGATTCCCCCGAGCACAAAACGTGTAAAATATATACGGTAATAAATATTTTGAAAAACGAAAAAAATTAATAATAATAATAATAAGTATCACGCACGCCGCGCCGGTTCGGTGTCAATAACCGACAAGTGGGACGCAGCGCGCGTCGGCATTAGAAGAAGTTTCTCCTCTTAGGTGTGTGTGTGTGTGTGTGTGTGTGTGTACACGCCGCGCGCGGAGGAGAGAGATACATTCTACGCGCGCCGCGTAGTTGCTGCACCGCGCCGGTGTCTGCAAAACGGTCAGTGTGTGTGTGCACGAATTTCACGCGTTATTTGCCGGCAAAACCGGGCAGGGGGGTGTCCACGTCAAACAACCCCTGGCCGCAGGCGCACACGAATCCGCGTCCCGGTGCGGCGATCTGCAGCTGCGGAATGGGACGGCGCGATACGCCTTGGCGGTACTTGTCGCGCGCCGGTACGACCCGCCGCACCGTGGCCTGTGCGTACGCGTTTTGACGTCGTTATTGCGGTCGGATTTTTGATCGCGCGCTTTGCCGCAGTGGCGTGCCCGAGGGTTCGGACACCTGCAGTGGCGCAACTAATGGTGGATCTAGGATTTTTTCATGGGGTGGAGGGATATAAAAACATGTACGTGTTACTCTGTTAGCCTGTGCCCTATGTCTGTCCTCCCGTAGATCCGCCACTGGGCGAAAACTATAAATTTGCGTCCCCGGGGCGGTATTGGTCCGATCATAACTCATCGATTATTCGTATTCGATGTTCTAATTACATCACGCGTCGAGTACTGTTTTTTAAAAAATATTTTTCGTTATTTTTTTTTTCTTCTATACTTTAGTCTCTAATAACTGGCATGACGTGAAAATTTCAACATTTTTGTACGAATTGTGTTTACGAGGGCCCGTTTAGAACCCTATTCGAGTCCAGGGGCGTCGCCACGCCGTAATTACGCCACTGCAGGGTTACGCATCTAAACGAAATAATATTCAAAAAAATATTCGATTTTAAACGCGATCGATAATAATAGGTACGCGAGTGTCGTCATAGAATTCATTAGAAACAATTATTCGGGAAGAGAGAAAAAAAATTTGAAATTCGTATGATTATATTTAAAACGTATTATTTCGTTTTCTTATTGCATTTACAGTCGATAAAACATATACGTATTCATTTCAAATACGTAATAATCGATTTTTTTTTCTTCAAATTTATCGTAAACCGTCTCCTCCCCACCACAAAGGCGTAATCCTGCTCGAACTGTTCTATACGAAACAGAGTTTTCGCATCATATCTACGTAGAAATTATTCGTTATAAAAGTACAAAAAAAAAATCGGGTTAGTGTGTTTTCGAATATCTAGGAACACGCGTATACCTATGCTACATATACGAACAGTTTAAGTCTCCGGGCGCGAAATATATTTCACGTTAAAAATAGTATGGAAATCATTCAAATACGATTATTTTTACTCTTATCGCGTTTTTTTTTTTAAAATAAAGTGCATTTCCTCACGAAAATCTATTTTTTCTCTCAGATTTGTTTTTCTTCTTTTATAGCTTTTTACAGCCCATTCAGGGCCTTCGCCGCTTCCTCGTTTCCACTGTTTTCTGGCTCCTGTACCTCGTGCAACTTTTACCAGGCCTGTTTTGTCCGTCCATCTTTGCCAGCGGCGTCCTCTAGGGTCTTCTATACCGTCGATTTCTCCAATATTTATGAGATACCGTTATCTGTGTCCACACTTAGTGTCCTGCCCATTCTGTTCGTTTGCTTCTGATATAAATGATTTTTATGTTTGGCTTTTGAAGTAGCTCTCTCAGATTCAGTAAAATAAAATTTTCAAAAAAAAAAAAAAGTATTTTAATCGTAAACTAACAATTATTATTATTATTTTTTTGTGGCCCCTCGAGGAAGTAAAACCGCGTGCGACGTAATTTTATAACAACGTATCCGCCAGTGTTCTTCTATTTGCCGTGTATATAATTTAACGTCAACGAACGCAAACACTATGTACGCGTTCCCTCCGTCATAGTGTAATAAGTATAATTTTTGTTAATGGAACAGTAATAATAATAATAATAATAATAATAATATAATGATTTGTCGTGCACTCTGTTAAATTAAAAATACACGACCGCGCGTGTAATTACAGCGTATATATACGCGTATTAAAATCGACCCTCCGCAATTTCGAGGCGAAATTAAAAGGATAACTGAAGCACCGCGGGTTGAGTCATAGTATAGTTTTCCAACTCTTGCAGGGTAGTTTTTTTTCTCGAAGGGACACGTTTCTTCGATCGTTTTCTACGTCGTATATATATATAGGAATAGTATTGCAAAACGATTTTTTTTACGCGCGATTTTTTTAATATAATATAAATGTATTTCTTTGCGGGTCGAGCGTATAATACGTGAATAATTATTAGACCTAACCTTTGTGTGGGGGAGGGGAAAATGTTGAAAATCGTAACTTTTTTTTTTTTAATAAAAATTGATATTTCGGGTATTGGATTTATAAATTGTAAAATTTACAAAAAAAGAGAAAACGCTTTTCGTAATGCCATTACACGTCCATGTATGATTTAAGAGGTTCCAAAAATATCATTCAATCAATCGACAGGAAAATTCGTCGACTATAATAATATTATATATAAATCGTTCTCGTTTGGTCGGCGGTTCACTGAGACGTTTATCGGTTTTCTAATCGGTATATTTTCTTATCGATATCTTCCTTTCAAATCACGAAGCGTTTTGGTAATTTTCAAAGAACAAACTTTCTTTTCAAAGTACTCTTTGGTCGATTTATATCTCTCCGTCGATAAATTTCCTACGGGCGCTCATGACTATATGTTATATCTCCTCAACGTTCTCAATATATATATAATTTTTTTTTTCAACAAAAATCTCGACTGCAGATTTGTATTACGTGATATTTTAGTGATGACTTTATTCGACCATTTCAGTTATTGTCAGTAATAGCCGGTTGTAAACGGGTTCGAATTTCGAACGCAACGGACGTCATATTATTGTAATGCTTATCGTGTTCCGTATTCGATGGTCAAATACAAAAAAAAATAATAATAAATATACGTCATTTGCGAACAGTAGTTATTTTTCAGAACGACTAGTCGAATATTACGGCTCGATTTAATCGCAAACGGTTATAGAAACGTTTTTCTTGGTTTCAATACAACGGATTTATATTAACAGAGTTATTCCGACGCTGTTTTAGACTCGTAAGGGATAATGATTGAACACAGTACATATAGTTCCCCCCTATAAGACGTAGGTATATGTTTGTAAATTCTGATTTATGTACCGTGTATATACAATTTATATACGTATTGTATTTTTCCCTCAGAAATTCACCTGTCGTTTCTCAACCCCTTTTGAACGTTAATTGCGCGACTTATACGTACTTTTACGTATACGGGGTAGAAGAAATAGCAGTGAAACGAAATTTGTGTGTGAAGTCGTCCATTGTGTTTTTGTATTATACGTACCGGCCGCGGTTGAATCAAACACACCCGTAATAATATTCTGTCATAAGTTTATAAAATATAATATATATATATTTTTTTTCTTTTTGATTTAACGTGAATAACGCGCCGCGGGTTTCGATAATTTCTCGTTTCTGATTCTGACTCTTTTCTTTTTATTCACATAGAGAAAGATTGCAAATCACTGCAGTTATTTCTCTATAAGTATATAAATGAACGAAGCAGTTTTTTTTTTTTTGTTTTTGTTACCATTTTATTATTTTTAAGGATCCAACTGCGCACCGTATACGGTTTCGACAATCAAAATCGATTTAATTTCAATTCGATCGAATTGTGAAAACACATTTTTTCGACGGGTTTAAAGAACGGCCGGGATTTTTTTTTTTTTCAATAAAACGTAAAACTTAATTTTTGAATCGGATAATCAAATGGTTTATATAAATGTCGCGATTATTATTAATTTATTTTGTATTATATAAATTGAATTTGACGGATCAGAATAGTTTATAAGATAATTCGTATTTTATGATTATAAATTGTAGTTATGAATACGTCGTATTTTCGTGAATTCTATGAACGAAACGTATTGAAGCGTTCTATTATATTATATTTACCGCAAGCTTTGTACAGAATCGTTTATAAATATATTGTGAACGCAATATGATTTATCACGGGTTTAGTATTTTAAAAATAATAGTAGCTAGTTTTTTTTTTTATGAATAATTTCGTAATGGCCGGTAATTTATTTTTGAAAATATTATTTTGTAATTTATGCGAGTTCAATATAATAGTTGTAATCTGCAGTCAATACAGACGGATTAATTTTTTTACCAAAGTAAACTCTAACAAAAACAAAAAAAAAATATTCGATAAATTACATTTTCTGTAGCGTATTTTTCGATTCAAATATGTAAACTCGATTAATATATATATTCTATATATATATAAATGGAGCCAAAAATGTATAACAATTCATCAATTGAGAACGGCTGGGCCGATTTGGCTCAAATTTTTTTTAATTGTTCGTAATTGCCAGGAGAAGGTTTTTATGAAAAAAATTTTAGAAAACCCCTTTTTTTAAAATTTTTTTTTAAAAATTGTTTTGATGATTGATTGGCAAAACAACGTTTGCCGGGTCAGCTAGTGTATATATATATATATAAAGCCTCGTGATGCACGTGAATATTAAGAAATTTTACAACGAATGTTTGGCGGCGGTTGAACTAAGCGAATTAAAAATATTATGTGTACCGATAATTTTTCGGTATCGTTTATCGCAATTCGATTTCATTTGGAAATTTATTGCGAGTTTCAGTAATCTATAATTTAACAAAAAAAAAAAATTCCTTGGGAATTTAAGTGATAGGCGCTTTCCGAGTGCTCGATTGCGGTACAACAGCTTTTCACTCAATAATTTATATAGTAAATATATGATGTATATATTTGTTTGCAGTTTTTTCTTCTTCTTCTTATCCCTGCGAATATAAATCGCATTTTAAGTTCCAATATTTTTTTCCGATTATTCTAAAGACCATATTATTCGTTTTTTTTTTGTTTTATACAACACAAAGAAACGGCGTGAACGTATTCACGTGTGCGCGCGTGTTGATTGATGAATAAACTTGACGTTAATCAAAATAATATGATGGCAGAGGTATATTTCAGCGTTCCGCGGTTTAAATGTATAAGAGACGTGAGACGGTAAATATTGTTTTACCTACTCGTATCTGGGTATATATATATACTCGTATATAAATCAACGAATAGTCAATCCATCCTCGTAGTCTTCTTGAACAAACACATTCACACCCACAGAAGTTAAATGACTTCTATATATATATATTTTCAACACTATACGCATATATATTCGATGTATATTTGATTATTGTCTGCGCGGAATCCTGCACCGGGTATCCTTATATTTTATAAAAAAAAAAAAAAATTACAGATTGTTTCGATTGAAATACACGCGTGTAAATATTAATTTAATTTAATCAAAATAATAAAATAATAATCGTTTATATAACGAACGTGGTATATTTTTTAATACCGCACACGTCCCGATGTCATGTCGCGTATAAAATAACGGTTTTCGGACAACGACGATACGAATATTGCCCCGCAGTGGCGTATTTCACAAATTTTTTCTTTCTTTTTTGCCGTTAAAATTAAGTTCAAAAACAGAATATTTGTTTATGAGAACAACAGCGAAAAACACGCTGCGGTATTATACGATTAAATACACAAATATTACTGATCGCGAGTACATATTTATATATTTATAGAAAATATTAAAATTAATTGTTGAAATTAAAATTTTCTATGATATTGACACGTATTCTATGATATTGTCCGACACCGAGAATGTTATTATTATAATGTATAATGATTGACATTCCTGTGTCGACTGAATTCAGTAGACCACAAGACGTATCAACGTATGGCGATGTATCTGCATGCCGCAGTGTAGATACTTTGATTTTTTTTCTGTGGTGGAGGTCAGAACCCACTGGACTCGTAAACACGCCGCTGGATATAATCGAAATTGATTAACATTTTTTTTTTGTATTATTTTAATAAATAATATTTTAACTTTATCAATAAGATCAGCGTTCTGAACGTTTGCTGCAGACTCAGTTGCGTACTTTCAATTTCTCTCCGATGGGGAGGAGTTTATATAAAACATTGAAATTTTGTCCCCATAATATTTCGAATTCAACCGTATTATTGAAATAAATCAAATAAAATATATCAAATATATATATATATATTTGTCGAAAAATTTGAATTAGTTGTAAAGAAAAAAAAATTGTGGCTCAAGGATTTTCGAGATTTTTTGAAAAGTTTGTGTCGTTAATGCAGTCCAGAGTTACGTATTTGGTGAAAATTTCAGGTTTTTATGACCATTAGTTTTAAAATGACAAAGAAAAAACGATAATCGCGTTTTTATATAATTTTTCTGTAGTTTTTTCTGACGCTATGAAAAAAAAGTATTGAGAAAATCGAAAAATGATCTCTCTAATGTCAATAAACTATAGATGCAATTTACTACCGGAAAATAGTGCTACACGTAAAGATCGGAGCACTCCTTCTGGTAGAATTTTTGGGTAGAGACATAAAAAAAAAACACGTCACTGTTTGGACATATCATGATGAATAATCAACGATACAAAATACTCCACCTTATATTACAAAGAAAAATCGAAGGAAAAAGAAGTGTGGGAAGGAGACGAATATCCTGGCTAAAGAATCTCCACGACTAGTAATAAGAAAACATCAATTGATTTATTTCGAGCATCACTCGACAGGGACAACATTGTCAATATATGATATCCAACACCCGAAACCGGTATAGGAACTTTAAGAAGAACACATCATTGTTACAATTGTTATATAATTTTTAACCTTTTTTCTTTGGTCCTGGGGGGTAGGTGTTTAACCCGAAATCCTTCTTCCGTAAATACGCCACTGGGCCTGCAGTATACGAATATAGTGAACGGTATACGTTTGTGTGAGTGGGGTTATAAACGTAGCGAGAAGAACAATTTATACGTCTAGTGAGATCGCTGCGACTCGTGTCAAATGTGGTGTCGGGTTTCCTTGCGGTCAGCAAAAAAAAAAAATCCCCACAAGAAATTACCGAATAATTGTGCGCGTCACACCGAGGCGAACGACAATGAGGCCAAACGATTTTATTATTATTACTATTATTGTGAACGGGCGCAAAACAGCGGCACCACCGCCACTGACTGAAGTCAGTACGGCGTCCAGTGTTTTTGTTCGAGGCTCCCCGGAAGGCCAAATCAAACTGTACGCGTATGTGTGTTTTTTTCGTCGTTTTTTTCTTTCTTCTCATCGCTGTTTAAATAGTAAAAGCAGAAAAGAGGGGGTACGACTATACTGTATAATACGTGAATTTTTAATCTACTCGTCGGTCTCACCGCGAAGGCGGTGCAGCTCGGGAGGAGAGAATAGTCGCCGCCGCCGCCGCGTGGAATTGACATTCTCGACCGGTCGACCTTGGCGCGCAATCCGTTGGCAGTTAGCGTATTGTCTGCACGAAGCTTTAACGCGATCGGCTATAACAGACACCGATTCTCGGTTCGCAGTGTCTTTACAATATTATTATTATTATTATTATTATTATTGTATAATGGATCACTGAAACGTATATTTTAGCGCGCGATGACTATGTAGGATCGAATACATCCTTCCATTATTATTATTATTTGCAAGGTTTTTCACTGAACTCAGTACACGGAACGCGCATTCTGTATATAATTCTCGTATATGAAAATATGGACCCCTATAATATAGTGAGCCGCCATATGCATTCCGTTTCTATTTTTCTGTTTTTGTTACCGACTTCATTGTGTGAAAATAACCGATTTTGGTGCTGACGTCGGTACTGTGAGCAGTGGCGTCATTTCGTGTCCCGTTGTCTCAAAGTAAATAATAAAACACGATAAGTGTCATGGAAAAAAATTATATTTCATCGTATCCTCCGTGACTTTTATATCTTAAAGAATGCGTATGGCGGCCTCCTGTCTGGGGTCATATTTTGACGCGTTCCATGTATCGAGTTCAGTGGGGGGTTTTTTATGCTAGTCTCGAGTTCTTCTTTTCTCCATCGCCGTTAAAATATTCTCGACGCGGGCCGGAGGGGGAGGCACGTGATTATTTTCGAATTTTAAACAGCGCACAGTACAAAATTTCGTATGTTTCCGGGAGAATATATATAAATTAAAAACGAATAAACTGGCCGGCGCGCAGGTCTCCATAAAAACGGACTGGGCCGGTCCCGTGCGCGCGGTCGTAAATTTTTGGCTATATTTTACAATAAGAGATTAACGTCAGTGTTGTACGTAAGAATTTATAAACTATATGCGGTTTGACACACACACACACACACCCCCTCGAGCGTATAATATATAAATGTTCAAAGGTAATTTTTCTCGGTGAATAGCGTTTTTAAACACGCGTTATTGAACTCGTATTTATTATTATTTTTTTTTTTATGTTTTTTAAGTTGTTGTACGAGCGCAGGGGCTTACTACGAGAACTGTGAACGAAATTCTTTGATTATTTTTTTTCTATACGAATTATACGTACGCGCTGAACGTATTTTGTGTTAAACCGCGGTGAATAACGTGTGTATACAATTGGGTTCTATTTTTATGTGAGTATTTCGGCGATTTTAAAAGGATATGGGAAAAAAAAAAAAAATACCTCGACATTATAATATAACGTACAAAGGGATTTAAAAAGAATGTAGTATTGTATAAGGTCGTTTTAATATTAAATCCTAATTTTATTATAGATTATATAATATACCTTTAAATCTGCCTTTAGACATTATTATATTGTAGTGAATATATATAATATACAGCGTTGTAGACATACGCGCGTGCATATTGAATACATAATACAGTAATATTCAGTTCGTTCGTTGTTTGGGTGAAAAAAAAAAAAAATTTTAATCGATTTCGAAGGTTTAATCGTAAATACGCGCGTTATTGAATAATAATAATAATAATAATTAAAAGACGTATTTTAAATTTTAATTCGGAAAATTATTTATATTTATACCGGAGTTTTTTTTTTCTCTCATTAAATGAGTTCTTTTAAAAAATATACTGTGTCTTTCGTGTTTAAAGACGCTAATATTTTTAGATACATTTTCTTCTTCATGCTTCTTCGGGGGTACACTGCAGCGGCCTGTCTAGAACCATTCCGTTATACATCCATTTCTGTCTGATGCTCGTTCTTGATTCTTGAAAGAACACATTCTTTTCCAGCGCTAAACGAAAAAATGAGTTTTCGATAAACGTGTTTATTTGCAGTGTATTTATTGAAATACCGTCGGAGGCTATACGCCACCGCTGTGAACTATTATTTGTGGTATGTGAAACTGTGAAAGTAACTATACGGAATTCTAATGTTGACCTATACTTTGTAATTTATTGTAATAATATCTATAATTTCGTACACAGTCACGTTACACATTATTTATAGTAATAATAATAATAAATAATAATGATGCATATTACGATAGTTATTTTTTGTTATGAATGTTTGTATTTTTAATTTTCTATAAATTATTTTAATGATAATGTATTTAGTGAATTATCACATTTCATTGCACGCGTATATATAATATAATATGTCGCAATAATATTTATAATTATGTTTCGATTAAACATTTTACGCGTAGTATATCTTTTAAAAATTAATAATTGAACTATTACATTTTATATAATAACAAATGTTTAAAATGAGCAAAATTTAAAATTGACTCTTCTCGCAGCGTGTTAAGTATTCGACACCTCTCGCAGTGTCCTCGACAATTATTTGTCGACTGGACTACGTCATAAAACATTTTTGTTTTGATAAAAATCGATTTATAATTACGAATTAAATTTCGATAGAAAAAAAAACCTTGTTATTGCGATTCGTTAAAAATAATATATTAATATGAGCAATACGCGCGCGCATTACCTAACAATATAGAGTTTTCGATTTTCCTACTCGAATACATATTTTTAATTGGCGTATTAAGAACTATAGTTACCATAACTAATAAGTATAATTACTGGTGGTAGTACCTACTTATGTGTACTATTTTTTTTTATTTTATACGCAGTAATTATTATTATTCGTTTATAGCACTTGTGCATATAAAAAAAATTATTTATACTTCAATTTTAACGTGTTTTTTTTTTACCGTCATTACGTAAGTAATATCGTTTTTTGTGTGTATGAAACAATGCGCAGTATGTATACCTGGTTTATTATTCCAATTACCTATATTTTATTAGATTTGTACGAGGCGCACACCAATTGTGAACAAAAAAAATATATAATCCCTTCGTTTCCTGCTTCGAAGAAAGACGTATTAAATAATATTAAAAATACTAATGCCAAGAAAATGATATATAATATCGGTGAGACTATGAAAACGAAACATTATATATATATATTATAACATCACTTTGTACGATATACGATTGTATAACGCTCGGACACGATTCGGGTATAGTGTTAAGACGTGTTTTCGTTCAAAAAACTATCATTGTCACATTCCAGAAATTATTAGTTATTATACTATTTTATTGGTAAAACGAATATAGATTTGTTTCGTAGATTAAAACGAGTACCAATATAATATGCGAGACTGTATATTTCTTTTCGTATATAATAGCTAAAAATAACATTTAGATCACAAAAAAATTAAAAAAAAAAAAAAATGCTCGCATTTCGAATTTGTATGGACAATAATATCGTCGAGAATATATTTTTTTTTTTCTAGTCGTTGACTAACCTGACCCAATCTTTTCTTTTTTTTCGTTTGAACCGACAGCAAAAGAGGGATCTGCTTTCGCATCGCGTCCTCGTACCTAACCCAACCTAACATAGCATACAATTTTCGATTTTTTCGTACTGCACACCCGACACGCTTCAAATTTGATTACTTAAAGTTTCAAAATTAAATTAATTAATTGAAAACACGAGTAAAGTGCGAAGGAAAACAATGAATTCAGAAAAAAAATGTACAATAGGTGCACAAAAATCATATTTTTCTGATCGAACATTATTAAAAGTAGGAAATCTAAGTAGTACATTTTCTACAACAAACTTTTAGATTTCGTACCACACATTTTATGTTTCGTACTGTACACACGGTGTGTCGTGGTGTACACCGTTTTAGGCCCCGCAAGCATATTAACGTTCTGTACATTGCTACACGACATGCTGTTTCGTGATTGGTCTATTCAAATTTACCGCCGGATATTTATGATCCATGATATTTGTGATGTCAGTGTGTTATCAGTGTATTATTATTATATTACACTCATCATAACAAGTCTAAGTGAGCTCCTGTCAGAACTTAAACTAAAAATATCTCTATTGATTTGTTATGAAAAACCACCTAAAGTTACTGAAGTGCGCGTGTTTGGATTGTTTGATAATAATACACTGATAACACGCTGACATCACAAATGTCATGGAACATAATATGATTCCGGATTTCCGTATTTTATTTTTCCAACAAAATATGCACCACCTAATGATATAATAATGATAACAATGTGAATTGAGATAATTGCTATGAAATTTAAACGGTAATAAATTTGAATAGACATATCACGAAACAGCAGTAGGTACAGCAATGTATACAGTACGTTAATAGGCGCCCCGCAATCTAACCTAACCCCTAACCGTTCCCTTTAGAACATTTTTTTTTTAAATAATAGTATTGACTATTGGAGGAGCTCTCTCTCCCCAAATCGAGCATTGCGTATAATGTTTTTATACCTATCGACCATATCGTTAAGATCCAATAATGACGTGTAACAATGGGTCTAATGGAATCGCGTCGTCGTCGTTCATCCGACTTAAATCCGTTTATACCACACAGCTTCTCAGTTCTCCGTCTTCTTTCCCGGCAGGGGGAAAGGGAGGAGCGTTCTTAACCGAATGGAAATGACGACGACAAAAGTCCGGGAAAATGTACGCGTAGCGTTCCAAGTAATAAATCACGGGCGCGCCCGTTTGTATATATACATGTAGGTACCTATATACACGCTCTGGCGAGTCAACGATTAACGCCACCTGACGTGCGCGCCTCCACACTGTAGTTTTAGACGTTTACGGCACACATATTATAATATGTGTGCTGGATCTTGGAATTCTATATAATGCCTGTTCATTTTTGAAGAAATATATGAGACGCGGATATAATTATTTTAAATAAATTGCCGAAGCGCGTTATAAAAAAAAATTTCCTTGGCTTTATATATATATATAAAGAATCATTTCGTACAAGTACAGGGTGGGACAGTGAAACGGGCGATTTTAAAATAACTATATAAAAACTAACAAATATTTTTTTTATTTATATCACCCGAAAATATATAAAACAGCATAAAAAGTTTTTCATTTAATTTTCATAAACGATATCCGCGAGATGGCGTCCGTCTCGGATAGTAAGCATTCGTCGAGGCGTTTTTGAAAGCTGGACATGACATTTCGCAGCATTTCCGGAGAGATTTGTGTCACCTCGTCTCTCGTATTCGTTGTTTGAGATCATCAAGTGTCCCAGGTGTGGTTTAGTAAACTCTATTCCTTAATATACCCCCACACAGAAAAAAAAAAATCACAAGCCTTTAAATCAAGCGAACGGGGAGGGGGAAGGACCATAAAATATTCCCATTTCGCGAAATTATGCGATTCGGAAAATACAACTGTTTAGATGAAATGAGTGATAAAATATAAAAACCGCTCAGATTTGATTTCGATACACTCGAATGGTGCTGTGTGTGCAATTCGTTCTTATATGTAAACCCCAAATTTATGTTCTTGTTATTACAAAATCCTAAAATGTCGTAGCGGGTCTCCTCATTTTTTTGCGCGAAGGACAAGGCGCGTTAATGGAAAACCGAAAACGATAAAACTACCCACAAAACGCGTGTAATAAATCGTCATAATATTATGCAGTATACGTCCAAAAGTGTGGACTTATATACGTCCCTTGCTCTTATTCGAAACGATTCGCACAAATACGAAACTGGCAATGCGTACGCTGTATAAAATCAAGTGAATTCGACCGACAAAACGATATGTTTTATTCGAAAAACGTTTTCGTAAATTTGGACGGCACTTAGGATTACAAAATATTTTTTAAAATTTTTGTACATTTGATTACACGGATACCTCGTTGTACGAGAGCATATTATTTTTGAAGCCTCGTCCAGATCTCGTGTGGCGGAAATCGATCGTCAACTCTTTATTATGACTATGATTTCTTTTAAACGCCACGAAATTATATGTGGTAAATTATTGTGATCCGGCACAAAGTATTGTTTGAAAACGCCCGTTTTAAATAATATGTTTTTTTGTAATTTATGACTTAATTTTATGAAAAACCTTTAAACCGAATAAATATATCTTTTGAAAATTTTTTTTGCCATTTTTGTTATTCTATATTATGTAAGGAATAGACGCCTAGGAGATTTAGTGCTCGGCCGATTTAATTTAATAAACGCGTCTCATATATTATGTACTTTAAAAAAAAAAAAATAACCGGACTTTTTTATAAAATTCTTAGGCGTTATAAAGAACGCCATGACTTTACTAGCGGCAGTGAGATGGCGATGAGGTTTTCTTCGAGTGTTTCATAAAACCGGACACCGACGCCGCGCGTGTTAACTGCTGCTCGTTCGGCAAAAACGTTTTCTTTGAAGAATTCCCGCCAGAACACTGCTAATACAATTTGTTAGTTCAAAAATTTAAACATTATTTGCAGTTGTGTTTTATATTGGCTTTCTGACGGGCGAGAGTTGTATAATCGTGATGTACAAAATGTAAAAAAAAAATCTTATTAATAATAATAATAAAAAAAAAAATTGAAGTGTTTTTTTTCTTCATAAATATGAAGTATTTTTAAAAAAATTTACTATAAGCGGTCCGCGGAATTTTAAATTACCTGTTTAGTGATCCGAAAGGTTGGTCTGAAATCATTGCTAACGTATAACAGTTGAATCGATATTTTTTCAGGATTACCGGACGCAGAGGCGTATTTAGGAATTTTCAAAGGGGCAGGATGAGATAGTTTTTCAATATTTAATTCACGAAAGGCTTTATCCCGTCCCCCAATCAGTCTGTTTTTTTTTATTATTATATTAAAATCAATTTATTCGAAATGATGGTAAAAAACATTTTTATTTTTTTTTTAAAATTAAACCTGAAATAATAAACGGTAGTTCGGTTTTAGGTATAATTTTACAAACGTCGGAAACGGACGTTTTACATTTTTTTTTTTTTTAGGTTATTGGTGGGGGGGGGGGGTTTAAACCCGGTCGACCTCCCCATAAATACGCCACTGACCGGACGTCCTGATTTTGGCAGGACAGCCCTTATTTTTCATCTGTCGTCCCGAAAGTCATTCGAGTTGAAAAAAAAATATACGTCCCGACTTTTGAACTCTTTAAATTTCCCGCGGTATAGGTTTCGTGGTTATTTTTATACGTCGCGCGCGTATGTTTTTTTATATTTACCGAAATATCGTAATCTTCGTTTGACATAATACGGCGCGGCTGCAGCGACTTAACTTGAGATAATGTTCCTAAATAATATTCATTTTATTTATGGAAAAGAGGACGTAAAATATAGTGTCCTGATTCGGCTCGGAAGATTTATAATGACGGTAACACGCCCTATCAATATTCCTCGTATATACGCGCAATGCGTATATTTTTTAGCTGAATTCGACGGATTTTGTGGTTTTTTTTTTATTGCGCTCTAATAAAACGTATTGTCAACAATAAAAAAACGCAATAGATTTTTATTCGGTTATATATATATATGTAGTATGCTCGTATTTCACCGGAGAGAGAGAGTTCGTCTCGTTCCGAGAGAAACGCGTTTCAAATTGCACTCTCGTTTCGGCGTAATAACTTTGCGCCTCCGTGTACAATAATTATTATATATATATATATATCAAATTTGAAAACTGTTAAAAATCGACTTTCTAATTTAATTTTTTTTCCTCCGGGCCGGGTGGGGGGCAAATAGTTTTGTCAAAGATTTCGCGACGAATGCGTGTGTACATAATATTGTATTTAGATTTCAAATCGATCGATTATCATTTTTCTATAATCTCGTGGAATAATAATAATATTTATAGAATGTTATTAGCAGCTCTCGTCTGTAACGATATTCAAACGGATTCAACTCTCGTTCTCCGTCTCGACGAATCTTATCGAGTGCGTTGTTGTTATTTTTTTCAATCACGTTACATTAATTATAATTTATGCGCGTATATAAACAAATTTAAAGCGATTAATTATGTTAATCGTTTACGCGGTATGCCACGTGGAATTCTTCGGAAAATAACCAAAACTTGTTGCGAAAAAAAATCGTCTGCTTATATCCGTCGTATAACTCCGTTTTAATTGCGCTATACAGTTAATATATTTTAATATTTTAATTCGGTTTGTATTCATGCGGATATAATGTATTATAATTTATAAGTTTTAAAAGCATTACATCGCAGCGTACAAGTATATAACTTCGTATTGTTGTTGTTGTTGTTGTTTGTTCGTTTTTTTTTTTTTCGAAACCTCAAGAGTTCTTTAATTTTTGTTGCTTATATAAAGTTAGTTGAAATGTTTTGAGTTTCAAAGTTGTACGTATTTCCTTAAATACTTTTACACACACACACACACATATATATATATAGAAAGCCCACGCCTAATTATTCGAGTTCTTCACAACTTTTAATCATAAATTACATCTGTGATATATTTTTGCTGAAAAAAGAAAAATGCCTACACACATACAGTTTCTGTGTACTTTTTGCGATCCGCATTTTTCATTCGTATATAATATTCGAAGAAAATAATATTTCTGGCAAAATACCAAACGCATTGCTTTTGGCATAATCGCGTATAATACGATCGTGTTCGTATATACGCGTAATTCAGGATTTTCTATAGACAAAATCCGATGGATTTCGTTTGTTTTCAGTATACACAGTAATTTACTACACTATTTTTTTAGTGGGAGGTTTTTTTTTTTTAAATAAATAATAAAATATTTCGGTTTAAAACCGTAGAAAAAAAAAAAGTCAAATAATGCATTACGTACTACTATTATACAATATAATATAGTGCGTATTAAATGTTTGGATAATATATATATTTTTTTTTTCAAAACGAAATTTACGTTTTAAACTGTATAATAGCGTACCCGAATAACTTTTTACTGTACAGACAACGGTCGCTATATTTAAACATTTTATTATTCAAATTTTTTTTTTTTTTTTCATTATTCTAATCGTTCGATTCGCATATACCTACCCCCGCCGCTGTACGAGTAACGTTTCACATTGTTATATTTTCGTTGTATATCTATCAGCAAACTGTAAATATTATACTTGTGTGTAGCAAAAAAAAAAGAAGAAAAAAAATCATCGGATTTTGTATATAATATACCGTTTTCCAACGTAAATCTTCAAATCGCGTTAGAGACGGGCGTGATGTGAAAAATCAATTGATTTCCATAACGGAACTATACCGTACGACTCGTGTAGTCCGTTTCGCGTTAATTATTATTGTAATAACGAGTAAAAAATTAATAAATTCTAAATTCATTCGTGATATTTGTGAGTGTAACAAGTGCTGGCAATTACGAAAATTATTATTTTCGTACTCGCTGAGCAGTATATTGCTATTATTCGATACTGAAATTGGCCGTTGAATTTTTTTTTTTCCACCAACTTTTACACGTTTTCTGTGGAATTGTGTATTATTTTCTTTTTCCACCCATTATCATTATTATTATTATTATTACTATTGGTCGCAGTTGTTATTATGGTAAAATATACGGGCCTGTGGCCAAGTTGGCTTTCGTTCAGTTTTCGGGCGTATTATTTTGTCAAATATATTATATACGTATATATATTTCGCCCGAGGAGTATAAGAAGAGAGAGAGAGAAAAAAAATATTTATCGGGCGAATTTCGTCGTTTATGAGCCGTTAAAATAATTGGGTGCATGGTCCTAAAACGATTTTATTTGTATTTCTTTTTTTTTTTTACAGAAGTAATGAAGAGACGACACTCACGGGCCTAATGGAATGAAGGAATCCACAGGCTTTTTCGGCGACCCGGTAAGTAATGATATATATCGGCTATTAAAAAAAAAAAAAATGTCATATAAACTGTGTATATAAATACTACACTTATCGACCGTTTTCGTTATTTACACCAAAAACTCGTTAAATTAACTTTACGACTTTTCGTGTTGTGTCGTATAAATATTTTCTATATATATATATATTTGAAATAAGAATATTATTGTAACTCGTTCATAACAATGTCGATTGCAAAACTGGTTTTGGGTACGACTAGAAAGAAAAAAAAACACACACAATATTGTATACACGTACCTATATAGAAAACCTGTTTATGTTTCCCGCCAATATTTTCGATATTATTGTATTCGGTAAAAGGGACATTTTTTTTTCTTTCTTATTTTGTTTTTTAATGGAGTATGCCTATATCGTCGCGCGCGTTTTTACGATTTCCACAATATAAAAACACTATACAAACTCAGTTGTTTAAACCGGGTAGTTTATTCTATTATAAACAGCTCTGAATTTGTTCGCGTATACCAACTGCACGCGTTTCTTTTCGAACCGTTGGCGTTGTTTTCTATCGATTTTTTTTAATAAATTATATATGAATATATTAGTAACGAATGACAGATATCCGTTCGTAATAATATTATATCGATCACTAGGGCTGAATGAAATCGATCGATTTTTATATTTTGAAAATCTGATATTTTTTTCTTTTGCGTTTAACTACACATATGTAGTTTTTTTGCGCGTTCTTTATACGTGCAACGTTTTTTTATATGTGCGTATAAATAATAATATTCTAACAGACCTGTGTGTGTACGGATCTGAGGATCAAAATATTAAAGAAAATATTTTTTTTTATTCGTGTCGGATTTACATTTTTTTTTCGTTATTTGTAAACGGACGGTACCTATATGTGTATTATATACAAACACGCGTTTCGATTGATTAATAAATAATAAGCGTTGACCCGCAGGCGGAACTTACTGTCCTGTATGTATTTATCACTCAGTGGCGTACTAATCGAGAAAAAATACTGGGGAGGTGCGAAAAAATGTCATCGGCTCCCTTTTTTTTTTTTTCATAAATACAAGTCCTTTAGTTGCGCACACTGCACCGATACATACCGGTTTAATTGTTTAAAATAAACATATATATATATATATATATTTAATATAATATATTTTATTTATCGAAAACACTAACGGTACATTCGATATTTTAAAGGCGATTTTAGTCCTGCATAAAACGATTTTATCGAATAAAATGTGGTGAATATAACCGTCGTTTTGGCTCGGAGATCGTTGGCAGGAAGGGGGAAAAAAAACGATCACGTGAACGTCGCAAGTATTATCCGTGTATTTTTTTTTTTTGTATCGGTATGATTCGAATGATTCCGCGGTGCGTACCGCATTAAAATATCTGAGCAGGGAACAATTTCGGTCCTCTGTAACATTTTAAGGAGGAACATTTCTAAATTACGCCACTGCGATTATCACACACGAGTACGCGCACGTAGAAACGTAATATTATTACACGTTATTATTGTGTACAGCGTTGATCACTGTGCGCGCGCGCAGTGTCCGAAAGTTGATGGACCGGAGCAAGGATCAGCGAACCGTATATTATACATTCTGTCTTTATATATTATATGTAAATGTGTGTTGCTATCATATTTCAGACGTGTTTGTTTCCCGCCTTTGCTTTATGCACGCTCGTCTTGGACGAAAACGAGTGAACCGCCTCGAGATTCGTACACTCGAGTACGCACTCGCATCGTATATATCCGAAACTTTACATGTAAAACATTGCAGCTATATTATATATTATGTGTCTGTCAGAAATGTTTTTGAAAAACGCTTTCGTTTTCGTCGAATAATCAAGCTCATATTTCACGATTTCGTTTTCGGGAATTTTTTTCTCTTTATAACCCGCGGGCGATTCAATCGCGGTTAAAAAAAAAGAGTTTCATAATTCCTCATTAATATACCTATAGTTGATAGTTTCGTGTATTTTATTTCTGTACGCGCGTTTTTATGATGATTTTAATACACATATTTGATATTAAACAAATACTTTTTTTTTTTTTAGTTTTTATTACTATACAGGTAATAACTATAATACATATATATAATACATATATTATATTATATTGTTAAAAATAAAAGGAATTTAAATTTATTTTTATTATATCTATAAATCTACGTAAACCATGTCACATAATGTTCCTACTGAGCATTTATTATTTTTAATTTTTATATACTTTTAAATGATTTGAAACAATTTAGTAAAAATTGATTGTATATTCTATGCGTATGACATCAGAGTATCAGACGTATATTACATGTAGTTAGGTAGGTATTTAATTCAATTAATATTTATAGTAGTCTTTTGAGGGGGTATAATAAAGAGAATATGTGCCTACGTGCAGTAGCAAAACACAAGAATTTTAGGCACCGAACTATATAGTGTTGAATTCAATAATTATGTTTCGATATATACGCGCATTAACGATATATATTTTCAATTCGTAAATTAAAAAATTTAATTAGGTAAATTGAAATACGATTTTCTTTTATAGGATCCGATCATTCAAATAAAGTGCAGTTATACATATACATATATGTATGCCGACGAATACCTATAAAATTTCACTGTAAACATGAACGTTACCCGCGTATATTTATAATATTATTGTTGAAATTAATTGAATTTCCGCCGTGAAAATCAAATATTTATACTAGTTTTTTTTTTTTTAATTAGCCTACGCTTAAAGTTTATTCGATGTAATTCATTCGATCGAGCGCGATATATACGCGTGTATACTCGTGTATATAATAAAAATTCGATTGTTGATTTTTATTTCTATATACATAATATGTATATACAAAATGTTTATTAATTGATAAACTTCAATATAACCGCACTCAGTATTGCCTGCAGTGTACCGCTCACATTATATTTAATTAAAATGCATTACGCGTTATTTATATATATATATAAGTTCGGAATATATGTATTATTCGTAAAAATCACGATTTATTCATTTAAATTATACGCTATCATAATATTCCACGGTTATTCATCAATACGACCACGTGTTTTTCATTTTAAATATTTAAAAAAAAAAAAAAAAAACAATTTTTAAATATTCCACGATTATCAATATATAATATTCTTATTATTCATATGCTCGTTTCGCGGCGAAACGCTGTTGGTTTTTAGATTCATCTATAAAAATAATTTAATACGTTTGAAATAATAAATAAGATTTTGCCATGTTTGTGTTTTATAATCAAAAAAAAACTCTTTTTCCTTTTTAGATTCTGACCGAAGCAAAGAATATGTGATATTGCAGGTTTATACGCGTAATCGTTCCCCCTCTCTCCCCGAGTAAAAGTGCAGTATTCCATACGTTTCACATCGAACATTTTCTCTATATACAGATTGTAAATTATGGTTACAGTAATATTATTTAAAATGAAAACCGCGGAAAAAAAATTATTGAAATCGAGTGACATTTGCTCGGTTTGCAGAAGAAAAAAAATCTATTTCAGTTATATATTTCGTATATCGGTCATTCGAAAATAATGGTTTATGAAGATACGATAAGCGTATATTAATATTTATAAGCAATTTTTTTTTTTTTATAATACTTATTTGTTCTTTTGTCAGAATTCACGACGCGTGTTGTCTTTCGTATCGTTTTTTTTTTTTGATATTTGAAAATTTTCTAACTCGTAATAACGGCGTGAAATCGCAATTATTATATCGCCATCATTATACGCGCGTCTATATATTATGTATATTTAATTTAACGTGTATTTACACGATAAAGTGTTAAAATTTTGAGCTTGAAACTGCAGCGGGAGAGATAAGACTGGTCGTGGTATTTAATATTATGTGATATTCGATACGGCTAAAGCGATAAAGTAAAAAAAAAAAATTATGATTTTTAGTCGATTAAGAAAACGTTGCTGATTATCGCACGATTTCTCGAGTTACGAATTTCTTTTGTGCGTTTCGTCAAACCCGTTCGTTCGTGCAGTTATTGCGCGTATATAGGTATAATAATATAAGCGAAGGACCGAAGCCGTTCACACCTATAAATCATTCGCAATAATTGCGAGAAAAAAAAAAGAAGAAATGTATATTAATTGCGCGATTTATTATAATACACGTTGAAAACAACGAAAAATATAATAATTGTCCGCGGTGTTTGGCAATACGCTATATATATATATATATATATATATATAGAGTATTTTATTTATTTATTCTCAATGGTTTTTTAATGACGTGGTGTGTGTGTGTGTGCGCGTGTAATACATGTACTTTGCCGAAAAAAAAAAGGATTTTTGAAGGCCATCTTTGGACGATGATGGAGCAGCGTATCGCGTTCTGACTATATACGCATTATTATATACGACGGTATTTAAACGCTTGTCCTTGGATAACAATATAAATACTCGCGCGCGTATACCTATTATAATATTATATTTTTTTATTATTCGCGTGTTCGCGGTTCTTTTTTTTTTTTGTTTTGCAGTGAGTGCAGAAATATAATAATTTTAAAGCGATTTCACTAATTTCGGCTTTATTTACATATATAGAATGAAAATTAATTCCGTTCGCGGCTTTAGAGAGAAATAGTTTTACGATGACGAATATATTATAAAAACCAGTTTCGTAGATGAAATAATATATATATGTATACGTTTGTGTGCCCCGCGATAATAGTGTACCTGTATGATATATATATATACTCACAATATTCTAATCATTATTTTTCTCATGATTTTGTTTCAAGGATTTTTTAGTAGATTTATTTTTAAACGAAGTCAGCATTGTATTCGGACACAACTTCGTTATACGTACTTGCTATAGCTGCACTTTAACTGGTATTCGTATATATATATATAAATCCAATTTAAATTTCTATATACAAAATCGTATATATGTGATGGGGGGAGGGGACATTGAATACGGAGGTGTTTTTTTTCTTCTGTATTTCAGTGCGAATAATAATGTACCGCGCAGTACGAAATTTAATAATATTAAAAGACTTTTTTCTATTTATCGAGTTTTTTTTCTTTCTCTCTAACGCGTGTTGAAAATTCAAATAATCGTGTTTATTAATAAAATAATGTGTGTAGTTTCCAGCGAAAACGTCATCAGTTAAAAAATATAAATATTTTAAGTGAAAGCTTTCCCCTCTCCCCCGTTTATATATGTGAATTATCGATTTCTTTTGGAGAATAATACCGCTAATTGTATATATTATATTTTTTCCTAAACACAGTAAAACTATTATTCAAAACGTAATTCGATAAAATATATATGTACTATTATTATTATAGTATATTGGTCAATTACAAACATTCCAACACGAATTTAAGAAGAAGAAAAATAAAGACTACATATTTTCTTATATATAGAAAACTGAAAACTGTTTGAAGACACTATATATTTTCAAAGAGTTGTAAATAAAAATAGTCATTGAACCTCTATATTGAATGATACGGATCACTACTATAATAATATTTTTAAGTAAGTCTCTTTAATAACAATAATTATTATAAATGTACACTGTATAATATATAATATATAAACCGCAGTTATTGAAAGCGGTGAGTTTGAAATAAATTTAATAAACTCCGTGTGTGTGTGTATTATTTTAATAACGGTAATTAATTTAATAACGGTTTTATTCGGTATATACTGAAATAATGTATATATTTTCTCGGTCTACTATAATAGTCTCCGTTCGTTGACAGTTTCCGCGAGTATTGTTTTTTTTTTTTTATATATGATATTATTTCAATCGTGTGTTAGTGTAGGTATATACAAACAAGTACCATATATCTAAAAAAAAAAAAAAATAACCTATTATCTCCTGTAACACGTGACGTCAAAACTAGATATGCAACTATAATATGACTTCTCCTTAGAATGGCCAAAAAAAAACCGGCTGCCGTAAGGTATTCGTATATAGAGACTCAAATACATAACCAACTACTGCCTATATAGTGATTCTGTCTAATATTATGTCTTTATCCGTTTTCAAATAAATACGTTACCCACTGGCATTCGTATGAATATGTGAAGCGATTAAAATTAAAACTATACACATCGGGTTCGAATACCTAAATAGTGTTTTTCCTTTATTTTCTCGTGTTTTAAACAATTTTTGTTTGAATTACGCTTGTGAAATCTGTATGTGTATTTATTAATAACGATATAGTAAAAAAAAAATTTATTCAGGTTCAGATTTACTAATACATATGGCAAAAAAAAAAAAAATTTCGAATAATTTTTCGTTTCGTATATCAAAATATCTCAGTAGATTTGCAGTTATCGTGTTCCAGCCTGTATCGTCCAGCATTCCTATATATATGATTGAAAATGTGCGTTTTCCTGCTGGTGGTATCGTCAAGAAAGAATACTGTACACATACCAATCGAATTTATCTTCTTGTCTGTATAAAACAAAAACAAAAAATCTACAAGCGACGGGGGTATATCTAATGGTTTTACTGCAAGTATAATAACATGATTTTTTTGCAATAATATTCGTATACCAGCTATGAGACGACAGAATATAACAGAGCGATTGGCAAAAACGAATATAATCTGTAGGATCTCACGGGCGAAAAATGGGTTTTCCTGCAAGATAAAAGCCTGCACTCTTTACTACTACACTACTAAGCCATTCACTACTTAACAGCTTTTGAAGCGTGGCGGGCGTTTTTCTTACCTCCTTGAGTCTGCAGGAGCGTATTTAGAATTTTTTTTTTTTTTTTGGGGGAGGCTGAGGCATTGAGTAAATATCATTGTTGAATTAATTCTAAATTCTAACGCAAGACTAAATCTTAAAAATAAGACAAATTACCAAATTCTCAACATTTTAAAAACAACTACATATTAGGAATTTATTAAAAATATTACATCCTATAGTTTAGAGCATAGGAATTAGTGAAGAAAGTTCCTGAAATTTCGGGGGTGGGGGCTGGAGCCCCATCAGCCCTCCCCCCATAAATACGCCCCTGCCTTGTATCCTTGAGATTACGTAAGAGATTTACGAAAAACGCGAAATAGCGCCTAAAAAATTCTAAAACGTTCGAAACGTATGCAATATAATTATTAGAATTTTATACTTGGAATCAGCTATTGGTGTGCATAAAACAAATTTATATGAGTTATAGCTCCTATATACTTAATTTTTTCTGTATTCAATACTAATTAGAAAACGCTATAAAATCAGAGTCCCGACAAAAAAAAATATATATATATAGTAATTAACAGCAAAAAAAAAATTGATAAATAATTATTAAAAAGGAAAAAAGTTACAGCACATAGATAAGGTTTTGCCAACCGAGTAAATGCGTTCTGTACGATTAATAACAATAATAAATAATAAATAATAGATAATAAATAATAAATAATAAAAATAACAATAATAAATAATAAATAATAAATAATAGATAATAATAAAAATAACAATAATAAATAATAAATAATAATAACAACAAAACGCGTGCGTGCGTGTACGTATAGCGTTGGAATAACGAGTCGCGGCGGTCCGCGAACGACCGACGTAAACACAACGCACCGCACCACACACAGACCAACCTTGCTCCACACACACACACACACACACACACAGATGACCCGCCGCCGCCGCCGCCGCCGCCGCGCATTCTTGTCGGATTATTGGAATTCCACACCTGAGCGACATGCGGTACGCGCGCGCCCCACCCGCCGCCGCAGCGGCAACGGCGGCCAAACGTCGTCCGGCGGTGGGGCGCGAGACCGGTGAATACGTACTCGCCGTCGTCGTCGGCGGCTGCTGCTGCTGCTGCTGCTGCTGCTGCTGCGTACGGCGGCGGCCGGTGCCGATCACTACGCGAGACGACGACTATATGCACTGCGCGCGGTGTCCGTATAACACGCGTGTGGTACGGTAAAATACGGTCTCGTGCACGCGCGCGCGTGTGTGTGTGTGTGTGTGTGTGTGTGTGTAGTAACCACCACCGCGGTTGTCCGGTTCTCTCGAACGCGTCTCGCGATAATACCGCGCCGTCGTCGTACACGCGGGGACCGCGCTCGTTTTTCCGCACCGCGCCTCGATCTCTTTGTCCGTCCGCCGCGTGCGCTTTGAATGCCGCCGGTACGCGACCGCCGCCGCAGACGCCGCCGCAGACGCCGTCGTCGTCGTCACAGCCGCAGCGATGGGCATATTCCGTTGCCCGTTGATCAGGTTCAGTCAGCGGCGCGCCAGACAGCGCGGGCCGCCGCCGCAACAGCAGCCGCCGGATGAGACTTGGCCGTCGTCGCCGCGACCGCCCGACGACTGCAGTGCGATTCGCCGCGTTCCGGCTTTCCCGCCGCCGCCGCCGCCGCCGCCGCTGACCACCGTGGCCCGCACCGGATCCGCGGCGGCCGTGTATTTCGCGCCCAAAGTCAGTATACGCGTTTTGCTTGGGAAACAAAAAAAAAAAAAAAAATTCTTTTTTAACACATTTATGTACTCGGTCCGCGACGTTTACAGAATAAAACGAATCGTGAAAATTCTAACGTTTCCAACGGTATCGCTTGTGTTGCGCGAAAAACGCGCCGAGTCCGAACGACTTGGTCCGAACGAGGTGAGAATCCATTCGGAACGTTCGCCCCGAGAGACGTGGAAAACGCGTACAAATAATATAATTATAGTCGACAAAGTAGGGAAATTACTAATCCGAGAAGGTTTACAATAAGTTTTCTTTTCGCGATCGGTAAAGAATATTTTTTTTTTTTTTTGTACTCGGGAAACTTTAACGCGAGGAGCGATTTTCGTAGGTTTGTTTTTTGTGTCGTTTCTATCGAGATAATTGTATTTTAATCGTTATTTTGCGGTTTCGGAATCGTTTTAATTTCACGGACGCGGTCGAAAAACGTGTCTAATGTACGCGCAGTAATTAAACGTTCGTCGTTTATAATATGAACGTTTCATAAATTCATTCGGCATTGGAAAATCGAACGGATTATTGGAATAATGTCGTGTACAGATATTATATATAATCCGGCCGTCGAAAAATTCTTATATTTCGATTTCGGACCTGAAAATACGTACATATAAGTCTTGTACATAAGTCCGCGGTATGTGTAAACACCGCGAGACGTGAACAAAATCCGAATATCGCGTTTATATTCGCCAGTGTTTATTGGACTAAATTTTACTGTATATAGCGCTTATAAATGCGCGGTTACAGTGAAAGTTTAAATCGCTTGTACAAAAAAAAAAAAAAACGAATGTCCGACCGATAATATTCGATTTTTTAAAAACTGTTTAACGCTTCAATTATTATATTAGCCCGTTGTCGCTTTAAACTATTACGTACGTGGTCGTAATATTTAATAAACAATTATATTATACAATAAACGATAGAAAAAGAGAAACGAAAACCATATGTTCTGCTGCTTTTCTAAAATCGTTTCTCTTCCTGGTCCAACGGCTTATTAGGATGTTCGAGCGGAGTGGAATATTTTGAAAAATACGCGTGTTGTTTGACCGAGAGATCGCAGAGACATATTTTTCGCATACAATGTTAGTTTTGTGTTCTGGTGGTCATATAACTCCCTCGAATGAGGTTTCGGACAATATTTTAAAAATTTTTTTTTTTATGAAAGATTTTTATTCGACGGAGTTTACGTGTTATTCGTTTGTTTTTGCCCTATATGAGATTGGCCGCTGCACGGCTGGAGAGTATAGAATTTTGTTATTATACATATTATTATGTCGTTATTACAGCGACGTTTGGACGTTAGAAATTCGTCGTTTTACTGCAGAACAAATATTATTGTAAGAAATGCTCGTTCATCGAAACGCGCAGCAGCGTGGTGTTAAAAGTAATAAACGCGCGCCGGCCGGTACAAGAATTCATTCGCATGTGGCGCGACGTAAAAAATAAAATAATATAAAAAATCGAGACACATTTTTTTTTTTGCGACTTGCGCACACGATATTAACGCGCGAGGGGGAATATTGTTACAGCGATAATAATAATAATTATTATTCGCTTGGTAAATATTGGTCCGAGAGGAGGAAATCGTGCGTACAGTGTGTGTGTAAAAAAAAAAAAATAATTTATAACAGCCTGTATACGTTTTTTTTTTTTTTTTAGTCGTAGCGTTGCACGCACAGCGTCCGAATGCGTTTTTAGAAAGAAAAAGAACGGTTCTATATAAATAATGTAATAATTAACGATTTTAATTGAAATTATCGCCGGGCGATTTCGAAATTATGACGTTGAAATAAACTTTTGTTTTTCCAACGTGGTCCCCGCCACGTGTTTATACTTAAATCGTTCTCTGTTCTTGTGACTTTTGCAGTCGCCTGGTCTGCGAGTATTTTCTCTAATAATGATTAACGTGTTCAAACACCGCGTCGAAATCCGTTTTATATAATATTGAAAACAAACAATAATATCGGCGGCGATTTGGCGCGTACTGTTTTATCGTCAATTCGACAAAATGTTCTTACAACACCGTTTATTCGGTTATAATATGTGTATTTAAAAAGGCGGATTTATATACTTGCTTACGGTATATTCGAATTGAAATTCGAACGAGTGTAAAAATCGTTCGTTCGCATATTTATTGCGCCTAAACAAACGTGTATCGTTTTATATTTCGCGAATATTTTTCTCGTTATTATTGAATAGGCCTTTATCACATAACCGCGGTTTTTTTTTTTTCGGAAACGTTTGTAATTGCGGGCGCGCGTTTATGCGAAATATCTCCATAAAATATCTGTTGAAAAAATGTAGAAAAATTCAATTAAAACAAAACGAACAGAATTTTTCGTTTAGTTCCGTCTGAAAACGTTCGGCGAGTCTTAAGAGGACTTGTGTGTGTACGTGACATAGAATGAGGCCCGAAGAGACGGGTACAGTGACTTCGTCACCAATCACTGTTGTTAACCGCGATACTATGTACTCCATTTAATCGTCATCGCCTGGACTGACGAGGACATCCGACGATGACTAATAATTTCGGGAGTGGCAACGATTATTCGTAAAAAATCTAATTACGTATTAAATATATACGTACAGAGAAGTCTCGCGATTTGTGGAGGGAATCGGATTTTAATATCAATCGTTCGTTTTATTAAAATCGAATAAACCTATTTATCCGTTGTTTTCTCTACAATATTTAAAAACCACTCTAGCCAAACGTTTTCTCGTTTTTCTATACACGTATACGTACGTCTTAAAAATCGTATTTCCGCGCGTTGTAAGCGCTGCATAGCCAGGGCGCAACCAGAAATTTTTTCCAAGGAGGGATCTATGCTCGTTTAAACATAGAAGTTTCAAGTAAAAAAAAAAAACAAAAATCTTGTATATTACACGCACACTATAATACGTTTTTTTTTTTTACGAAAATATAAAATCAATAAACGTTTATTCAACACCCGATTGTATAATATTAATATCATTTAATTTTCGTTTTATTGCATTGAATTCGTAATCGTACGAAAACGTTTTTATAATTGTTGAAATTTCGCGGGTATACTCTTTCTTTTCAGGTACGCCCCTGCAGGTCGTGACGGTAGTGAAAACAATTATATACGAAGTCTGCACTTACTTTTTGTCTAAATTTTTTTTTTTTTTTTGCGCAAGGCGTCTTAATTATTCTCAACACTACGTTTAATCACGATTTTTCTACATAATATATATATTTTTTTAATTTTTCCAACCAGATTTTTTTTCACCGTTCACTCATAATTTATTGTCGTGTATAGTGTGTACAGAGTACGCCAGTGGAGCTGATGTGTCTGCAGCCTCCCCGAAATGAATAAATAATTAGTTTTTTTTTTTAGATACCTTCTACACATATTAATTATTAAGATATAAATAAATAAATAAATTATCATTATAATCATAATACGTTCCGAAATAAATTCAATAAGTCGAAGTGGATCAAAATAAGTGGGGGGACGGATGTAGTGTCGTCATTTCAAGTTTTGAAAGGGGGGGCAAAGTCGTAAACGGTCCGTTTTGTTGAAAAATAAGCAAAAAAAAAAAAAGTATTTTTTTAACAAAAGGCTCTAACACCGGCCGTATTAACCTTAAACTATATTTCTCATGATTGTAATCGAGTGACGTTTATAGATCTATACTGAAGTTAAAATTTTAGAAAACAAAGAAAAAAAAATATGATTCAAAGATATTTTTTCTAAAAAAAAAAAAATTATGCAACATATAAATATAACGACTACGAATTATATAAATAAAAAAAAAAATACATTTTTAAAAATCCAAGACGGGATTAATAATTTTAAACAAAATAGGTGTGGGAGGGGAAATGGAATATGTTAACCAAAAGCAGTGGAAGGATGGTATCCCTGCAGGGGCGAACGCAGGAAAAAATTTCGGAAGAGGTTTTTTTTAAAAAAATATAAATTTTTTTTTTTTTTTTTTTTTATTAGCTTCTAGTCTAACTATTACAGCTCAACAATTACATAAAACAGTAAAAATTATTAGGTATTATATACGTCGTAGCTTACCTTTCAAATTTTCTCATACATTTCGGAGGGGGGTCTGAAACCCCAAAACCCCTACCCGCTTTCGCTTTCGACCCGTACGATTATTACTGTATTTATATGGTAAAAAAAAAAATAATAAAATAATCCAATTATCGCGTGTACGCACGCAGAGATTGCAACAGTTCGACGCGATCCGCGAAAACGATCGAATTCATTATATACAATATGGGACAATTCATTATACGCGTGTTAATATTATAAACACGAATATTAATTCGAATCGAAAATATGTAATTTTTTTTTTCATACTCTTGTAAAACGCGTGCGCCGAAAATCGCTCTGTATACATAAAAAAAAAAAAAAAATTGTAAATACTCGTTGGCGCGTTATACGCGTATACAACATTTTGTAGGTACGTTATTTGTTGTGTGTGTGCTGTGTCTTAAGATCGCGCGCCGCCGTCGTATACGGCGTTACACCGCGCCCTCCCCCACTCGCAACCGCACTATACGGCCGGTCCGCGCTTTATTGGAATTCCTCCGCGCCGCCGACGCGCCCCCCACCGCCACCGCCCCCGCACCGTTTCGAAAATCCATTCGTCGCCGGTATTGACGAAGGTCCTGCAGCAGCAGCAGCAGCAGCAGCAGCAGCAGCGCGCGTTTCTTCCGAAACCGGTTTCCAACACGTGGTCGTCATCGGGCCGCGAACCATGTGCGACGTGCGAGATCGGCGCCTTTTCGGCCACCACCACCACCACCACCACCGCGACGGCGGCCGTGTATTATTTTCACCCCGGCCACTCGCGCTCGGCCACTCTTGTTACCGCCTTTTTTTTTCTTCTCTTTCTCTCTCATTTTTGGCGCCACGCCGCTCGCCGCGGGTTTCTCCGTTACGTTTGTCATTGACGGAATTCGTATAAACGCGAAATAATTTTGAAAAAAAAAAAATAAAAAATTCTCTCCAATCGACTTGTATAATATGTATTAAAATCAGTGGCGCGTATAGGTCACTTATTTAATACTACGAGCAGTATAGTTCAACTGGTTATCAAAAGTTACCTATATATATATATAGCGTATATAATATGTGTGCAGTATATAATTAATTAATACACTTATCGTACAATATTATAAACGTTAAGTAACGATAATAATTTAATACAAATATATCTGTAAAGATTTTGTAACGTCATTTGTAATTATTGTAACGATTTCAGTTTATAAACGTCGAGCTAAAAAAAAAAAAGAAAATTTACATTTTAATAAACATAAACTTGTTACGAAGTGGAAAAAAGATTTGTTTGAAAATCCTTATTTTAATACGTATTTATTAAAAAAAAAATATATACGAAATAATAGTGCCAGTGAATGTCACGGATTAGAGGGGCGTAATGGCCATTAGTGCGGGTTACACGCGTTAACAACGGAGCTGAATATTAATAAATATCTGCGATTTCGTGTAGAAAACGAATTTTGTAAAACTAATCGTTCAGACGCTATGTGAATTAAAAAGTATTTTTCAGTCGTTTATTATTATTATTATTATTATTTTTTGCGTTATTTTAATTGCTATTGGTACGTTTCAGAAATTTCAGAAATTTTTAAGTGCGTATAATATAAATTCCGTTATAATTGTATTTATTAAGACACTGTCGCGTCGTGGTGGGGTAGGTCTCATGAAATAAAACTGTGCACCGGTTTATTGGCGAAACCTGTTGGCGCCGCCACTGTTTAAAATGATATAACTATATATACGAATCACTGATATGCGCAGTAGTTTCGCGAAGGAAGAAAAAAAAAATCGTTCGTATTGTCCGCAGGGGTTTTTTTTGGTAATTTTTTACTTTATTATTATTTTTTTTTAATAAAACCTAAAAGGTATACTCCTGTGTACAATAAGGAAGGACGTATTATTGTTACGTATCGACACGACTATATTAATATGTTTTTTTTTTTTGTGTGGCATATCCTCGCATAACTATCTGTATAGTTATAAATATATATATTATATATAGCGTTGGTGTTATTAGGTTCATTTTTTTTTTTTTTGAAAATAAATAAGAGAAATTTATAAAACATGTATACGATATAACAGCTGTTAAACAAATTCCAAAGCGACGCATTTTTCTAGAATCTAGAGCATCCCTCCCCAGAAACGTGGAGATTTTTGCTCGGTCCACTTTTTTTTTCCTGATAATAATCCTATAAAAGTATAATTTAATGAAATTTCTAGCGTATTTAAACGAAACGAAAAAATATATACGTTTCTCGTAATTTTCATTTTTTTTTTTTTGGTATATAATTATATATTGTAATCGACGAATGAAAAATCGATTTACACATTGGAATATTTTTTTTGAATCGAGGTACGATATACGCGTTTACGTACTCGGATTCGGGATTTCGACTTTATTCGCACGACGAAAATAACATCAGAATTCGTGTTTTGGTGTGTTCAAATTTCTTTTTTTTTTTGCAATTTTGTCGCGCGTTTAAGGATAACGGCCTATATTATATAGGAGGACTGAAGCCAAAACCACGAATTCTGGGGTGGGTCGGGTACTATACGATATGATATTTATTGTTCGGCTCGTATAATAATATATTATTAGTGTCGTTTTTTTAAATTTTTATAAAATGTAATTCTGTTAAAAATCCATTTAAGAAAATCGCGAAATTCGTGATTTTTTTAAAAAAATAATTACACCAAACGATTGGAAAATCCTGCAGCACTTCGCATGTTGTGTGGATTATTAACATAAAACAAATGCATATACGTATATATATATTTACTTTTTACGTACGTATCGCGCGAGCGCATCGTAAACTATATAACTAAAAAAATCTTATATATATAGGTTTCTTTACTCAAAACGTTTTACACGGTCTGGGTAGAATTGTTTTTTATACGATTATTTAATTTCTTTTTCTCTCTGCAGTCGTTCCGTTATACGGTTTCGTCGTATAAAATCCAATCGCGACGGTATTTTATCGTTGTTATAAATTTTCCATTTTAATCGATTAAATTTAAAAACGTTTTATTGCAAAATTGAAAAAAAAAAAAATACCACGTTTTTATAACGATGCGTATGATTTATATTGTAGTGCGAGTCGTCTTAACGAGCGTGGGACGCGATAATGCGCTTGTTTTAAATATTTAATTACATAATATAGGTACTGTCGTTGTTAATATATATACATATATTTCGTACAAATCTATTAAATCCGAGAGAAAAATTAGCGTTATTTTCGTTGTATTTTTTCCACAGTATTATTTCCTTCGGCGTCGTTCGTATTATTGTTTTACAAACGTTTTTTACCTGGTCAACATATATATATATATATATATAGGAAGGAAAATAAATACTATAAGTGTATGAATTGCCGCGGTGTACCTAAAAAACAACGTGTATAATATATTTTACACGGTTCAAACATGTATTTGCATACGTTAAACGGTTATATTATTATTGTTATACGCGCTCGCTCGGATATCGTATTAGTTTCGCGCGTTTATTTTTTTAATTTCGTTTCGTCGGAAACAATTTACATTTTAAAGGGTTCTCTTAAAAATTAACCATTAACGCGTCTTCTTAAAAACCCGTCGTTTCACGACAATACGTATATATATATATATATATTGTATAATGCTGCATAATAATTGTAATACTAATTGTTATTCGTTTTTTTTTTTTGCTAATTATATTGTACGTGAAAACTGCTGCAGTTCGTTTGAGAATTTTTTATCTCGTCGTTATTCGGTACGCGAGCGCGATATTTAAGAATAATAATTATATTATATAACGTCGTCATACTATTACTATATATTATATTGTTTTTTAAACAGCGTTCCACCGAAAAACATATTTTATTATAATATAGAAAAAAAAAAATCGCGCGGTTTGAAAAAAAAAAAAGAAATTATATAAACCGGCGCTGTGTTATTAAAACATATTAATTTTCGAAACTATATAATATTCAATTTGAAATAATGTGTCGAGTCAATCGTATACATGCGATATATGTACGGTTCGTTGATGTTTTCACCTCTCCTTTTTTTTTTTGTCTTCACAATTTGACCACACGCGATAATAGCGATATGATATACGAATAATAGATATCTTTTAATCGCGTATTATTACTTAAGTAGGCGGATTTTTGTACATAAATCGAAATATTGTTTTTTTTTAAATTGTTAATATAAACGAATATAATTTTAATTTTGTATTTCCAATTAAACTATAAATACTTTCGACACTTTCGTTTTTACGTAACAACGCGTCTTATCGACGACGTATTGTATAAAAAAAAAAAAAAATTATTGTTATTTACTTCTAAATGATATTTTTTTCTAGTACGATCTATTATTATTATTTATTATTATTATTATTATTATTATTATTATTATTATTATTATTATTATTATTATTATTATTATTATTATTATTATTATTATTATTATTATTATTACTGCTATTGTAGCGTTGCAATTACTGTGTATAATTGCAGTTCACCATTTAATTATGTTCCTGCAATGATTTTGTAATAATAATAATATATTCGCGACGAAATTTGTTTGTTTAATATTGTTGTAAACACGCGGGTATGTTTATGTAATTATTTATCGTAATTATTACACTCTGTACCGTTGGCGGCATACTGAATTGCAACAGAAACGATAATAATTTATACGCTTTTCGTCGTGCGAACATTCGAATAAATAATTATACGAAAGAGTGTTGAAATGTAATCGTCTTTCAATTGTATACGCGATGTTTTCGCATTCTCAAATATACGCGTAAAGAGTAAATAACGTATTTTTCCTCGTTTGGAAACGTTTCAGTTATTAGCACTACGTATATTGTCGTACAATATTCCGCGCGTTAACCGTCAATTAATTTTTAAATTTCTATCGGAATTTAGAAATTTTCCCGAGATTTCCAATTCCGTCGATTTATATAGTTTTAATAAACGCGCGGAAAAAAAAAATTTAAACGATTTTATCCAAGAAAAAAAAAATATATATTGTGCATTACGTATACCTGCAGTGGTTCTCAACTCAACTCGAGCCGCAGACCGATTTTGCAGATTTTCAAACACCACGGACCACTACTTAATATTATAAGCTGTCTCCAGTGGTCGGAGTGGATGAAAATAAGTGGTGGGATGGGAGCAGTGTCGTCATTTCAAGTTTTGAAGGGGGGCGAAGTTGTAAACGGTCCGTAATGTTGAAAAATAAGCAAAAAAAGTCTTTTTTTTTAACAAAAGGCTCTAACACAGGGCGGCGAATACCCACCCTGTCCCCTTCGAATAACGTCACTAGATGGAAGTAATCCAGTTGATTTCAAAATTTTTTGTTTCCGTAGAAATATGAAATGCGTGCTTTTTGCTTTTACAACTATAAGAACACCTTTCGTGACTTCAACAACATAATATAACGACTAAAAATTTAAAAAAATTTACTGTTTCTCCCTTGCCTAAAATGCCACAGTGTGATAATAAATAATAAATATAAACATAAAAATAGCAAATAAGCGCTTTTGTATGGGCGGGATTGATCTAATTGAGAAAGTATATACAACTATAATCAAATCAGGTATTCAAGTCATCGGGGAAAATTTCGGCAATGTTGCATTATATAATATGTAATATCAAAATTAGAAAATAACTGTTATCATCACGTATATAACTTCCAAAGATAATGAATACAATGATTTCGTTAAAATAACCTTTAGAATATACCCCATGCGAGAAAGAAAACCATTCTATAGTATAGTGACTTCACTCTTCTTTAAAACGGACCCCATGCACATTCAATACAGGAGTGGTCTATCCGTGTATTTCTTATCTATGGGTTTTCTACGATTTACGATTCCAGTGAAAATCGTTCGATATATTATAAAAAATCTAGCAATAGCCGCCGTTTTGATATTCGGGTTTTCATTCAAATCCGGTTTTAATACAATAATCTTCGAAGAAAACGGTTCGTAGTATATAATATATTATACGTATATACGTATAATATATTGTTTTTGTCCGGAAGAGGAGAGGTTTTCACCACACTGCTCTCTGGGAAACGACCGAAAAGGTCGCGCGGCTGTTTCTCCTGCTGCTGCTGCTGCTGCTGCTGTGTCGGACAAAAAGAGATGAGGTGAATTTTCGAATTAATTTCGAAGCGATTTACGCTATTTTACGCGTTTACTGTTATTATTGTTCTTTGCTGCCGCTGATCCTCTTCGTTCCGTCCTGTCTGCAGGTGAACACCGCTTGTTATTTATGAGTAAATATAATTCCTCGAATTTTCCTATTGTACGACGCGCGTTTTCGTTTCGTATTCTCTCTTATTTGTACAATCCATTGACCGGCGAACTACAAGAGAGGAAACGGACCCAGGGTTGACGTTTGTAAACCAACAGCCCCCTCAAAGCAACAATAATTCCGAAGTATTTATTACAAAAAAAAAAAAAAAAACCTAGGTATTGTGTATAAGCATTAATAATATATTTTATTAAGGAGAATTTTATGCGGAAATCGTAACGAAATATATATTTTACTATATAGAAATATATTATAATAACCGCGATATTGTGGGGGACGGTATTGAAGGGATCGAATTTTGTTGCGAAGATTTTCTTTTTCCCAGAACTCGCAGGATTTTTTTCTTTTTGGAGAGAGGTTTCAGGAGAAAACACCTTTTGTAGTTCCGCCACTATGTAAAATAGCGATTTTTTTTTTACTGCGGTAAACACTCGTCCGGTAAAACTACGGTTTTTTATTCGCCCGTTTAAATTTTTACTTTTTTTTTTTTAAATTCGTTTTTTACTTTGTCGGACGGATAAAAAAAAAAATCACGCGCTTAGATTAATTTTCAAACAAATAATTACACGATTAATATTGATTAGTGTACGGTATTGTATATGCCTATATTATATAATTATAGGGATTGCGATGGATTCGCATTATTTTTCTGGAATGCTCGACGCGCTTTGATATATATATATTATTCTAACGACGAAATGTTTTTTTTACATTTGTCGAGGTTTAGGACATTTTTAAAAAAACATTTTTTTTTTTGGAATTTTATATTTCTTTTTTTTTACGGTAATTTTTAACCTGTTTTCCGTAATAAATAAAAATAAAGATTCCCCGAAGATTGAAATATAATAACCCATATGATTTCGTACTGTACTACGACATCGCGGGTAATCTGCAGGGTTTTAAATAAATAACGTTTCTAAAACTCATCATCGTCACGCATAATCCGCCGCGGATTAAATCGATTTCGGTTTCAGGTTACACGTTTAAAAAAAAAAAACATAAAATAAAATTACACAACACACGTATACATTTCGTTTATTTTTCAAGACAAAAATGTATTTATTTAAAGCGAATTTTTTTTTTACGATTTTCGCGGAGCTGCATTTAAAAAAAAAAATTCGCAAACGCGTCGAATTACTAAAGGACGTCCGAGCCATACATGTAGTTATATAACGTACGCGTATCAATATAAAAAACGTTCGTATTTATATTATTTATTTTTTTTTTTATAGAATTTTCTCGTATTTTCAAACACTTTTATACGTATAATTATTGTTGTGAAATGGTATAAGGTTCGTAGAGTATATTCTACCGTAGGGGGGTTGGGTTAACGCCGTTGCTCGTATATATATGTTTGCGGTCATATAGGAGAGGGATCGGTCACCGCAAAGGCGCCAGTGTGTGTGTGTGTAACCGCGGTAACGCTTATTTTTAAAGCGTCTTTGCGTTGACATTTTAGAGCAGCCGGAATTAGACCCTTGCCCTCCCCTCCCCGTACGCTCGCTCGGTGTCTTATTATTTTTACTTTTTTCCCCCCGTCCCACCACTGCACCGTGTCCAACATGGGTTGTCCGACCGGCCTGTTGTCCTGCAACAACAGCAGCAGCAGCAGCAGCAGCAGCAGCAGTTATAGTTTCTCTCTCGCGTAACGCGACGTATCCGTAGTCGCAGTTTTCCGATCGTTCTTCCGTCTGTAACAGCCGCAGAGAAACGAGAATTTTCTTTCTGTTTTCGCGCCGTCTCTCTCTCTCTCGTTTCATCGCACAAAACGCGTTGCTATATTTTTTTTTTTTACATTATTTGCCGCCGATCCGCACGCGCGTACACAAAGAGCTCCGTTGTTTTTATTTGGAAATATTAAAAAAAAAACAGAAAACAGGAAACAGACGTAAATATGCGAACGATTGCACAACGCGGACAATATTATATAATATACGGGGCGTTTTAATCTCTCGGGGGGGTTGATAACGCTGTGCACGCTGGTGTATGTATAGTATTATATTTCGGTTTTTTTTTTTTTTGACAGTGCGGTTCACTATATATATATACCGAGCCGTTTTCAATAAACGCGAAGGCTCCGCGCGATTCAGTACAATAACGTTTCGTCTGTAATATAATATGCCGTTTTAAGAAAAAAACGTTTTTTTCCCCGGTTTTCGTAGAGTTTTTTTTTAAATCTCTCCGTTTTACCGCGTTCGTACATTCGTTCGGGTTTTCTCTCTTCTCTCGATTCCAACGAAATTTCTCGTCGCTCTTGTACGTTCGTTTTCCACACGGTTTTCTTGTAAATTTTACTCGATAAAAAAAACACTCGCAGCACACATAATATAATTACGTACTGTTGTCGTCGTCTCAGTCGCAGTTGTCGAGGTCGTGACCGCCGTCGCCGCCGCCGCGCGCGCGCGCTCGACTTCACTCCCACCCACTTTATATTTTCTATAATAATAATAATAATAAAAAAAAATATCAAACAACTGCGACGTTGTTATTGCGCGAAACGCACGCGGAGGAGCCGACGGACGGTGGTGCAGGTGGCCCGCCGACGGCGCGTGACTCACCGTGGCGTTGGTTTTTAAAAAAAAATTTTTTTGAAAAATATCTTCCGAAATATTACAATCGTATGGCGTGCGCGCCGATGGCCGAAGCGTTGGGCGAAGAGGCGTGCCGGATGAAACGCACTCTCAAATGGTCCGGATACAAACACGTGAGTACGCGCATATTGTGTATCGAGTGAGTTGTACGATACAGGAGTTTGCGAATCAGTGCCGCGGTGCTATTGGTTTTGCGGGGCCCGGGGCGAATCGTATTGGAAGGGACCCCAGTTTACAAAACACCGAGTAAAAATTACGCGTTTCTGAAGTCAAATTTTTTTTAACACGACTTTTAAAAAAAAAAATAACAATATAATATGTACTACAGGTATATTATGATAAGTATCTAATACTTACTACTCGCAAGGGAATTTTGATATATAAAAAAAAAAAAAATCATTTTTCAGACAAACGATTTGTCATAAGAACTTCAGAGACAGTACCTTGTCACCGAAACGTACATGTAAAAAGACAAAAGTAATTTCTTTATATCATCCCTCTATACTAAGATTTTTCAAACATTACGGGTAGTTCATCAAATCTATTTCAAATATTTTATATTCTTTATAATTATGAATTATTATTTACAATTTGTATCGCATAAACTGTTGTTAGCAACTCTAAACTTGTAATTCACGACTTCAAAAGAGGCTTTTAAATATTGTTTAATTGTAACATAATTATTTATAGCGGACGCTGGGCCCTGAACACGACAGCCGTTTTTCCTGAACGGTCTGTTCGAATTTACCGACGTTTAAATTTCGTAGCAATATTATCTTAATTCTGTACGTTGTTATCCTTATAATATTATATCAATTAGGCGGTGCGTATTTTTTGCCGGGAAAATAAAATCCGGAATTATATTGTGTTCCATGACATTTGTGTTATCAGTGTATTATTATCGAACGAACCGGACACGCGCACTTCAGTGACTTTAGGTGGTTTTTCATAACGAATCAATGCGTATTTTTAGTTCAAGTTCCGACTGGAGCTCGCTTAGATTTGTTGTGATGAGTATAATAATACACCGGTAACACACTGACGTCACAAATGTCATGGAACATAAATATAATTCCGGCGGTAAATTTGAATAGACCAATCACGTGGCGGCAGTCGTGTAGCAACGCGTAGCAGAATGTTATAATGTGCCGCCCGGTTTCTGTATAAGAATTTCACCGGAAAATTTTCACGAGCCGAAGAAGAATCCAGCATCGGTCTGAAAAGAGGATACGTTAGAGTTTCAACGGTGTATAAATGTATTGTATTCGGTTCGAAACGTGTTTAATACTTTCTGTTCTAAAGCTATATGTTTCTCGTATATAACCGTGATTTTTCGATCGCGGTTTGCGATAAAAACTGCGATTTTCAAAACGAATTGTGAACTCGTCGAATACTGAAACAATTGACCTATAGAGTATCGATGTGGACATATCATTGGATACCGTATTTTTTTTTTTTAACCTTATGGTTGTTTTACAACACATATAACCTTGTCTTCCATTCCTATCCCGATTCTCTCTGGCAGCCGCGGTTTCAGTTCAACGTAAGTTTTAACCTTTCGCGTCCTTTTTTTAGTCGTGAAATATATGCAATTCTTGGTCTTCCGGCAATTTTCCGTCCTTCTGCGATTCCTTCGATTATTGTGTGCTGCGGTTCTTGCCCAAGACCGCGTAGAACACGGCGCCAATCATTTCCCATCGTCTTTTCTCTATTGTATTTATCATATTTCGTACTTCTCTAACCTGTGTTAGCACCTCAGCACATGGATCATAGTGAATACAGTCGGTCAAGAATAAAAAAAAATATATATAAATCTTTGTTTTTTTATTAAAATATATTTTTAAAATTTTTTTTTTATTTATCCGTACCAGAAAAAAAACGTGAATTAAAAAAATTTAAAAAATGAGTCCTAAAAACGGGCTAGAGAGAAAGTGTATAAATTCGCTACGATATCGGTAGGTTTTTTTTATTATTATAGACACGCTGTGGATATAATGAATTTTCTTCACCGAAACGACTGCAATTTATTTATGTTGCGCGAAGGTCCACGGCGAAAATTGGTTTTGCTCTGCGCCTAATTATTTATATGACGGCCGCGCGAGAGATTGCGGAACGGCGATTATTATTATTATTATTTTTTTTTCCTCCTCGGCCGAATATAATATTGTATAAATAAATAATACGAATAATAATAAATAATATGAATAACGAATAGTGTAAAAGCGCGGTTCGAAATCACGATGTAGGACACTGCACACGCGGTTGTCTGTTCTACGTATAACTGCCGGACGATGATGACGAGGAATGCTTCGGATGAAAACATCGAAAATTACACGCGTATAAATGAATAAAATGAGTTTGCACATTTTTTTTCGATTCGACCGGCAGCAGAAACGCGCTTTTTAATATCGTTTAGCCGGCGTGTGCTGCTGCTGCGGACGATGCACGAATTTTTCTTCGCATAATTACTGTTATTTATTTTAAAAAGTTCCGCCAAATTAATAGCGGTTTAAAAAGCTAACACTTGTGCCGAAATATTAACAAAAAAAAACTCGCGTCGCGGCTAGAATTTTTCTAAATTGTCCGAAACAATTCGCGTATTATTATGAAATCGTGACGAAAAATTATAATTGTTTAAATCCCAGTCTTTTACGATTATTCGAAAACATGATTTAAAATCACAAAAATTGTATCCGCTCTTGTGAAATATTAAATTTCCAAAACAATATACGTAATGCGGTTTTATACGCGATATTATTACGTTTTCGTTTATATACTCGTTTTGTGTCGCCTGGTCGATTTTTAGTTTATTTCGGTTAAAACGTGTCGTTATTTATTATACAAAAATAGTTTCTCGTCTGCAGTGTTACACGTAGCGAAATGTCAGTCGACCTCTTGGAAAAGACGAGCATTTGTTTATTGTTTGCCACGTCTGTGATGCAGTGTACACTCAAAAACCGTACGTTTTTCCTTTAATATATTCTCCATAATGCGAGTTTCTTGTTTTACATTTTTCAACATTTTTCAGCCATGTCTGCAGTATATATATATATATATATATTTATATTTGCGCTTAAAATTCTGTCGTCGAACATTTCTCATCGATCGATACCTAATATGTTTGACGAATAATTTGTTACGTCTTTGGATAAATTTGTATTTTCTTTAGTTTTTAAACGTTTTTTTTTTCCACGGTTTCTTCGCGCAAAACGTTTCGAATTTATTTACCGGAGTGTGCGTTTATTTTTCGAAAATACCAAAAAACTACTTGTTTATCTTATGCAGGTTCGTTTCACTGCCAGTCAAAATTCCGCGCGTGTTTACAGTGAATAAACAAAATGGATTTTTACTTTGTCGAGGAGTGCGTGTGTATGGGTATAATAAATAGAGATTGTTTTCCAAATCTGCTTACAAAACGAAAGAGAATTATGTTGTGTAAATACGAGCCGTGGATTTCCATCTCGAATAATATAATATTGTTATATAACGCAATAGCAGGTGTACCTACCTACTATACACACGAAGTCACACATATTGGTTTATCTAAACCGGTGTCTAATATTTTTACTGTCACACTGTTGCAGATAATAATATGATTTATACGTTACATATGTTCTTGTTTCTGGTTATTATTATATTTGTCAATTAATAATATTCTGTTAATGTTCCAACAGTGTATAAATATACGTAATATAGATATTTTTACAATTTCGATCATTTGTGTTCGCTTATTTTTCCACACGGTAAATTTTTTTACTTGGACATGATGTCGTATGTGTTTCATTACACAGTACCGGATTTAACGGGCGGAAAAAAATAGAGTTTCGTCTTACTGCGCGCGACGTTACAATACGAATTACGTGGGAAACTGCAGAGTATTATCCTAAAGCGTTTTTCCATTAAAATCTATTATCATTTTTTTTTTTTTTTTTTTGTTAAGTTCTTTCAAACTCAACTCTAATTCTTTAGGCTCTATATGTTTTACATATTCCTGCGTAATATTTTAATATTTGTATATATATATATATATATATATACTCATAAACAGGGCTCGGATTTTATAGCATTTATAAAGTACAGAAATGTGCGCCATAATATGACCGAAAAAAAATCTCTTAAAATACGCCCCCGAAAACCAACGAAAATAGCGGGAAAAAAAATTGTTTTATTTATGAATTATATATAGGAAATGTCATTCGCGCAGCGCACGTTGCCAAGCGACCTAAAAATAGATTATTATAATACGAAATATCTAATGGACATGACAATAATGTGTGAATAATAATTTTTCTTTCCTTTTTAGATTTACGAGATTGATGAAAAACACAAAATTATTTAAATTTAACGCGTATTAGAAAGAAAAAAAAAATCGAACACCGAAACTGGGAAAATAGCATTAAAACGTTTCAAACAAAATATTGTGTATACTTGGAATCTGTTTGATGCGTATAAAACCAAATTCATAAAGCTACTACTATGCTGATTACTGCTAAATAATAATACTTTAATACTTTATTACTGCTAATAAAAAAATTAGATTTATTTCTTGGATACGTTGTTTTTAAAACGTGGATAATTTTTTTTTTTTTTATCACGTCTGATATTGTATTATTGTTTTATATTGAAATGTCCTCCCCCTTGCCAGTGTTGTCATTTCGATTCGTTCTGTATAGAAAATACTTTTCTTTTTTCAAGTTAAAAATAATTAAATATAATAGTATAAGTATACACTTCAAACCGGGAGTAAAGTCGTTTTTTTTTTTTTTGTTAAACTCAACGTTCCGCGCGCTATATTGTTGACCCGCGTGAAATGTTATACTAAGCGGATTAATTTATATAATATTATTATTGTCTGGCTGGACGAGAGAGATAAAACACCGGTCGTGTTCGACGGATCGGCTTACCCATTGATTACTACTACTGTACAGGCTTCCTCCTCTCCGACACAATCTATACGCACAAAAGCACACGCGAACAAAAAAAAGAAGAAGAAAACATTTTTTTTTTTTTAGAGTCTTGTCTCGCATCGTAAAGGGTAGGGGAGGCTAAATATAAAAGATTATCTCTAGGTTTATGTGTACGTTATTTATACACGAGCTTTCGTTGCTATATATATATATAATTTATAAGCATATTATAATTCAGTGCGCGCGTACCTGCAGTATAGAATCCATATTCACGCACTAATAAATTCGGATTATTAAAATAATAATAATAATAAAAAAAAAAAAATGGGTTTGTTCCACAGAATCCGCCGAAGGAACACGATGCGCGACGTGACGCGTTTTAAGATTTGTTATAATTACTACGAGTATACGTGCCGCATATTCAGGCGAGTCCTTAAGTAATAATCAGAGAAAATTTTTGAGACGTACAACTTTAAGTTTTATCTACGTATAGGACTGGAGAGATGCGACTGCAGTATGGGATTTGATACAAATATAAACGTGCTTATAATAAGTATGGCTCCGAAGGGTTTTGGATTGAAAACGTCGAATCGCGTTTTCGAGATTTTTTTTTTGCAAAGCCCTTCCTGTAATATGTAATTCGATACCGCGCGTATAATATCCAAATCGGTTTGACGAAAAGTTTAGTGGCTTAATTGTCGTGTGATTGAAATAATAGCGTGGAGGAGACGGAAGCGGTCGTTTATAGGGAACGCGGAAGAGTTGGTTGCGTAGACGCGTGTAGACCCGCTAGCGAGACAATGCCTTTTTAATTATTTTCTCCTTGTATTGTAACGGGTTGCGAATTAAAATTTAACTTGAAAAAAAAATACACGTATATATTTTTCATGTGTTGTGTAAATGTTTGCGGTAATAAGGACGCGCACGGAAACGGTCGAGGAAACTGCAGCGCACTTTCGACTCTCGAAATAATTCTACACGAGGAATTTTTTTTTTTTTATACGTGTTCTCCATTTCTGGCTTTGAGTGGACGCAGCGAAAATACAGAAAATGTTCAAAAATTGAAACGTTTACGATAAAACAGTGTTGTGTTTCAAAAGGACCCCGAAGGCTACAGTTGCAGTACTCAAGACACCAGATTTTTTACACGAAATAAATTACAATATTATCTATACGTAATAACAGAGCCGTTTTTTAAAAAATGTCTGAAGGAGTTTTATGTTTTTATGAAATTGTATTTTTAAAATGCTTACAATTTTTTTTAAGAATTAGAAATTTTCGAAAAAAACGATCGTGTTATTCTCGTTACGGGTAATTCTGTGTCTATAGCCTTCAAGAGTTCCTTTCCGACGCGATTGTTTCGATGCAAATCTTAGAGTCTTCTTAAAAAAAAAAAAAACGTTGCTGACAGGGTCGAGCAACAGTAGCGCTCTCCGTCCTGGCAAAATAACAATTTTGCGCCCCTTTCTCAACATTTTTTACTCATTACGACTAAAAACGTTTAGCCTCGATAACAAAGTTTGTACTACTTATTTGATCGCTTAAAGAGTAAAATTACGTATTTCTTAAACGAAAATGACTAAATTCAAGTATTGTTAAAACGCAAATATTTCCATCAGTAAAAATAATAATTCTACTCAGTTACTGACGTCTACATATTAAGTACACATTAAATTTGATAAATATATCGAATTTTGCGCTCTTCCACTCACTCCTCGATACGTCGCGCCCTCGGCAGGCGCCACCTTGCCCTCGGCCCGGCCCTGGTCGCGGTACAATATTATTTCGCACACTGTTCCGTGTCCGTTCCGAGCTGATCGCTATTGAAAACTATATAATTTGCAAAATCTTCTAAGCGTTTACAAGCGGATCGAAGTGGATGTTCTGAAGCGCGCCCGTTATAAACTATATCGATAATATCGTTCGATTATTTTCTGTTCGAAAGATTCTCGTATATTTCTATCGTGTATACCAGGACTCGTGTCGTTGACACGTTTCTACACGTATTTTAAATACACCCATTTCCACGGGTGGAATGTCCGTCTATTTATTATCATACGTACGTACGTACACACGGTTTTATATAGGCGCGCCGAGATTTCTGGTGTGGTGCGTTCGGAGGAAGCCAAACAACACACTGCGCACCAAACAAAACCCGCGTCCCACGCGCCGAGTTATATATATATATATATATATACGTACGCGCACACGAAACACAATATTTTATATTTTATAATACACGCCCGTGTACACCGCGGTGTTGTATTACAATAAACGATATAATATTATACATAAATACACGTTCTGTATATAAGACGCCGAACGGATTATTATATTATGTATACGGAACGGGTCTTAAAAACGAGCTCTCTGGAATTCGTCGTGGTGTGGCGCGCGCCAGCGGAAAAATCCCGTCGGACTCCGTTGTTGGTTTCCGTAACGTTTCCTTCGTACAGTGCTCGGAATTGGAAAAGGACTACTTTACAGAAAAAAAAAAAAATACATTCCAGCGTTTTTCTTATAAATTTTTCCAAGTGGTCGAGCGATCGATTATTATTGATTTTATTTTTTTTTCGTTTCCGGTCTATAACACGCGAACAAATATAATGTGCTCCGATTTCATACGTTAATATAGTCGTGTTGAAAAAACAAAAAAACCTTCTGATACGTCGGGTCAACGTGTTTTACAAATATCGGTTGCGTCGTAAAGGAAATGCGGAAGATACGTGAGACGATGTTATAGCCGTGATACAATCGTTTCTATTCACAGTCGTTAACTACAAGAGATTGTAGGAAACGTTTAAAATTGCACGTTTGTTTTAATAATAATAATAAAGTAAATTTCATCTGTTTCATATTTTGTTGTAACGAAAGTTCATATATATAGCTCGCGTCGGAAAATGTCCCTGGATTTGAAAAACCATTTCAACGCGTATGCGCGATGAATAAGATTCGGAATTTTTTACCGGATTTGTATCCGCTTTTAAACAGACTTTTGCCACGGACACTATACCGGCCGACTCGAAATTCGCGCATAGAATTGTACGTGTTTAAATAAACCGCGACGTCCAAATCATCGCGCGAATTTAGCTTTATACGTACAGTACAGCGGTTCCCAAACTTTTTTTCCGGCGGTGCCCTCATTATTATTTTTTTTTTTGGACCGAATTCGGCTACGGCAAACGCAAAAATTAACACTAATAATTCTCATTGATATCCGATTTTAGGCACACAGCCGACCCGATTAAATACATTATTATACTTAAAAAAAAAAACAATGAAAAATATTACAAAACTATAAACGCGAATAGCGCAGCTAACGTGATGCGTGTGGCTGCTTGTGTAGGCAAAGTCTGATCTCGTATTTCTGACAACTGGAATCGGAGGTCGGGTTCTGCAGTTACGGTATCGAAACTGTACGGGTATAGTGTTTTTGCTTTTTCGTTTAAACCTTCATAACCGTATTGTCTTTCGAACTCGACCAGAAACGTTCGACTTACGAGCTGCTGTCGAAGGGAGATTTTAATTTCGGGTCTGAAGTCGAGTGGATCAGATTTTCGTGATCGGCTGCAGAATGCAGTGGTTTGAACGGACGCAATGCCGATTTGTACGGTCTTTCGACGACACCTGTCGAACCGCAGCGAAATATTTCTCAAACGAATTTTTTTTAACAGTTCGAGGCGCTCAAAAAAAAAAAATTGTAAATAATTTTTTTTTTTTTTTATGAGCCACTGGAAACAGTTTGGGAACCGCCGGTACAGAGAGCTCGTATACAAAGAGGCCGGAGGGAGAGATTAGTAGTATCAAGTGAGATTTATTGTACGCGTACGACTGCGCTGCAACGACCTAAATTCGTTAATATTCGCGCGACCTCGGCGCCGCGTTAACGCGCTATATCCGTCTTCTTCTGCTCAATTCAACCGACTCATTCGGCGGTTTAACAAGCGATTTTTATTTTTCCTTACGCGTTTAACGACCGAAAAATAAAAAACTTAAACTCCTTCTTACAGCGCAGTCTCGTATAGTTTACAGTTTTTTTTCTTCTTCTGTTATTTCGTCGCTGTTTTTACCACAATAATTTCGACAAATAAAATTTCACGTTTTCTCCGCGATACCGTAGAGTGTATTGTAATAATATTATTATTATTATTATTATTATGTACGCGCAATACTCGTTTTTTTTTTATATGTATCGAAATACAGGTATACGCGCGCGCGCGCGGTATTTTTTTATAGAGATACGCGCGCAACTATTATTATTCGGAGTGGGTTTTTATTAAAGGAGAATAACAACGACGCGTGTTGTGCGCGCGTGTGTGTGTGTATAGATATATAGCGATTTTTTTATTTTTTTTTAAACTCTCCTTTTATATACGGTACGCGACGTTGAACTTTATCGTTACCGTATTGATATGCCGGCAAAGTATATAGGTAGGTACGTACATATATAGTGAAACGAGAATAGTATAGAGTGAAATGGTGCAGTGCAGTGTTCGTGGGCGGTGAAGAAATATGTTTTTTCACGGTCCGTATGACCGCGGTTTAAAAAAAAAAAAACATATTCGATCGTTGAAAACGCTTTCCACCACCCTCAACGCGTATTATACACGTTATAATAAATATCACATACCTAATGAATAAAATATAATATACTATCGATGTACAACGCGCAGATGCTGCTGCTGCTGCTGCTGCTGCTGCTGGGTTTTTAATCAAAGGCCCCAAAGTTTTCATCGCTCTTTATTACGTATTGCACTCATATATATATATATATCATATCCGTTTGCATGCATGAGTTCGCATCGCAAAGTATAAATTATTTTATTCTCGTGTATAAGACGTTTTAATGCGTAAATACGCGATTGGAGGAAGAAACAAAAGCAAATATAATTGTGCGCGCGTTATATATAAAAAGCTTCTGCTCTGGTGTGGTATAGCTGCGCGATAACTCGTCTGCAGAGTATACGTATACTTGTCAAACGCGCGCGCGCGCGTGTGTGCGCAGGAGAGTCCTTTGATAAAAGTTTTTGCGATTGAAATTTCTCGTTTTGTAAGAGCCGGGGAATTACATAGGTACCAGCTATTATATATATATATATATTACGATATATTGTACGGTGTGTATTATAATATCATTCGATTTCGGGGTTAATTCGATCGTTTACTACGCTGTGGCGAACGTATTAATTATTTTGTTTTTCGTTTCCGTTTCGTCGCCTCCGACGAATTTATTCGCGATGAAAGCGATCTCACGCCCGTGTGCTCTGTACATTCCCCTCGTGGTTTTTTTTTTTAACGTTTATATAATCGTCAAATATATTAGACTTTTTATTATTTTTCTCCCGTGAGAAATTATCGCTTTCGAAATTCTCGCGAAGATGAAGTGATATTTATCAAAAAAAAAAAAAAACCTTTCTATAGTTGCGTATCGTTTTACGGTTATTATAATACAAATACACTGTGTGACGATAAGTCGCGGGTGTGAATATTTTGTAATTTTCTTCTTCGTTTCTCTCATTATTATTATTATTTTTTTAAATCCATATAAACGCACTCAATTACTGCAATCAATCCGTCAACGTTACGTTATTATTTGTTATACAACACGAACGTTTTTCCAAACGATTATAATTATCCGATTCGGGGAGGGGAAAAAAAAGTACGAGATTTATGTATTGAGACGATTTTTGTACCGAGACAAATGATATTAACGAGTGAATCTAATTGGGATTTAATCGATTTTTAATTATTATTGTAAAATGTTATCATTTTGTTCGGGTTGAAAAAAAAAAGGAAGAAGAAAAGCGAGTATTTTCACACCGAAACCGCGACGAATCGTATAATGCGCATTATATTGCTCCGCGCAGTGATTCGAACACGCTATATGAGCAGGTGGTCGTAGTCGCAAAAGTCTCGGACTCAAGTCCGAAATACTGCGGCCAGGACATTCGGTGTTTATTAGTTGTCCCGAAGACCGAGCCGACGGGTCATAAACGCCCGGTAATCACGATGCCAAGTAAACTCCCTCGGGAATCTCGGCTATTTCGACTTTTGTGTGTTAGATGTGTACGCGTATCATCGTAAAGGTATAGTACAAAGATTTTTCTTTTTCGTCTATTCCATTTTTATTTTTTGGTTATATTTCAAATACGGTCTATATTCGGTGTTTTCTAAACGATAAAAAAAAAAAAATGATTTTAATAAATTCGAGTGTTGTCAACGTGTTTCAATTTTTTTTTTAAATTTAAAGTAGATTAAACTAGATATTTCAAATTAAACGCGTATTTTTAATTGTAGAAAAAAAAAATAGAAATTCCACCGATAAACGATTCGGCGAACGGGAGGTGATCGCACCGTCGTATAACGAATTTTATTTTTAAAACTATTTATCAGACCAAATGTAATTTTTAATGAAACGAAACGTCGTTTTAAATCGACGAATCGAAAAATTGTCATTTTTTTGTTTTTTTGTTACAAACCGTCCGGTTAATTTAACATAATTTCTCGCGTACTGCCAGTACGTATATAGTTATTTTTTCCTCGTTATGCGCCTTGCTTCGATTCAAGACAATAATTGAAATTATCCTCTTGTCTATATCGGGAAATTTTCGATGATTTCTCGGACCATTGCTGTTCGCGTATATCTGTTTCATATTGTTTTCTTTTATATTATCGTGCGTACTCGGCGGCGCGCGTATGCAAAATCGACTGTATATAATATAGGAGTTGCGCGAGAGGGAAGTGTAGAATTTAATTAAAACCCATATTATATTTATTATATAAGATATATATATATAAGCAAAGTTGCAACGGCGGTGGGTTGGTGCGCAGGGGTTAGGACGTCTCTGGCATTCCTGAGTCTTGTAATTTTGAGCGGCGGGGCTGAAGCCGGAAAGAATGCAAATTGTATAGCAGAGAGCAAGAAAATAAAATAAAACCGTCGCAAGAATATTACAGCGGTGATTATGACAATATTAAACGGGAATAATTTTCGTTGTAAAAAAAAATATATATATGTATAATTCAGTAATTTAATGAGTTTTAATATTATTTCTTTTCACTGCAATAAATGCGATTTATAATTGAATTTAAAAATCTGACATATTATATTTACTCCATAAATTCTTTATATATATGTATACCGTTTTATTAAATTTCTATAGCGTCGAATATTTTTTTTCAGTCTCCGTGGATTTTTATAAAAACTCGTTTATTTGTACTCGGCTTCAAACTTTTTATAATACCTACCTACCGTACAAATAATAATTTACTCAGTCATTTGTTATTATTTTCAAAACGCCTTTGTATTCTCTTTTTCAACCCGTTATTGCATTATTACGTAGATAGCGCGGTATACGTATACTGCAGAACCAGCTATTACCGGCCGACATTTATCCGTCGATAAGTTTTTGAAATTTCACTGACTGACAAAAAGCGCGCGATAATGTACGTTTTAATCCGTTCTCGTAATTTCCGTTTCGTATATAAAACTACTTTATTCTTCGGAGTAATATATTTACGATCGCGTGGTATTGATGTCTTGTAATACGAAAAAAAAACCGTATCATAATATTGTATCGGAGCGTTTTATTTTTTTTTTTTTTTACTGTGGGGTATATTATTACATTTTACAAATTCTTTACTATAGATACATAATCAATTGGCCTAAAAAACCGAGAAAATGTATACGGACGGAAAAAAATGTTTAATAACTGTACGTTTCGAGTAGAAGGAAAAAAACACTACATTTTTTTTCTCTTCTTCGTTTTCATAACGCGTGTTCAATATTATTCATAAGAATATTCAAAACGTCGCACGAAGATTTTTTTTTTTATCTGAAAATATAAAACGCGCGTGCGAATATTGAAATTTAGTGTGTATATATATAAATATTACGCGTTTTATGCACGGTATTTCGATATTTTCCATTTTGATTTCGCGTTTTTACCAAATATCGAATGGAAATCAAAAACGTATAAATTATCGTAAGGAAATAATAATGTTCCATCGCGTACCGAATTGCAGTGTTTTTGCAAAAATTACAACAAAAATTTGAACATTTAACGTGTTTTAAGGTATTTAAAATAAATTTCGTTGCAATTCTCAGTGTCCAGGACTTGCGGAGTATATGGGTATATGGGATGGGGTTCTCGAGAATTTTTCGTGCTCCAGTAAGCTGTCGACAATCCTATATGTGTATATGTGTTGGATTTATCGATCGACTCTGCATCTGTCGTAATACGTATATTTTATACGCGTAATTTTTTCAAATTTGTTATCTAAGAATAATATAATTAAAAAAAAAAAACGCTTTTATCGGAAGGTTTTTTTTTTAAATTTCGTTCGGGTTTTTGCAGATTGTAGTTTTCCAACCGTAATATATAGGCGCGATTTTTATTATTTTTCATTTATTTCGTTTCGCATTCTTTAACGTACTGCAGTTTATCTGCGTTATAATATATCGCTTTATACGTTTCGTGTGTATTTTTATTTCTTGAGAATTGTACGCGTTTTTACATACAATAATTTATATTATATATGACGTCACGTAGACCGAAATCCGCGTCGGCCACTGTCGGTTTTCTTTTTGTACGCTAAAGCTGTGTCCGAAGCAAAACGAATTCGAAGGGAAACACTTGCGACGGGGCTCCCAGAGCTCATCAGATATTTTATATTATTGTCGAACGGGCGAGCTTATACGCTTTTTGTAATTTCTTCGGGTTTCTCTTCAGATTTTTACCACCTCGCCAATGTATTTTAATGTGATTTGTATTTATCGTTTGATAATAACACCGCCTTCTTAAGTTCGAAAAAGAAAAATATATATATTTCTACACATTAAAATACGAAATGAATTTCTCGAAAACACTTGTTCTCTTTACAAGGACTGTATTGATAAGATTAATTAACACACACGAGCACAAAATCATACCAATAATATTAATAATCGACTAGGTTATTAAATTCTCACGTATATATTCGTTGCAGTAATCTGCGTTAAGCTTTCTATTGTTCCGCGCTCGTATAATATACACTGTGTCGTTTCTCCAGAAACACCGTACAGCTACGTATTCGGACTGAAATAGCAGTCGGATTATTTCACTCGTAATTTAATTTCCTATATATATATATATATATATATTGAAAAGCGACGTCTACGCCTTCATTTCGGGATAAACATTATAATATTAATATTCCGAACGGCCACGAATTATGTAATATACGCCATTCAGTGGCGTATCAGTGGGGTGCAGCAGGTTTTCCGGGATCTCCGCGGTTTCAATACTCTATTATAAATCTCGAACGAAACAATACAATATGTAATATTATTTATCCGTGATATTAAATATTTTTACAGTAAAAATAACGAATCAACGAATGTTAAAATGTATTGTGTCATCTGATCACCACGTATTATTTTAAAACATCTAAATTTCTAATTATTTTAAGAAATTCGAATTTAGCGTCGTCCAGTCGTTTGTCTATTATTAACTGATTAATTGTTCTTTCCGTCTTTCTGTATGTTGCGCTAAATATTTCGTGTAATTGTAACACGTCGACTGACGCGGAAAAATCTGAACTAATATCGTTTTCGCACGTTATACCTCGATCACGACGATATCGTCGTCATCGTTTTAAAAGAGTAATCGGTGTTAAAAGTTCAAACTTATCAGCGACCTAAGCTGTGATAATGTTGTATAAACTGTAATGTCGGTAAAAAAAAAAATTCACTTCGAAGTTTTCTTCTGGAACATAATACGAGTCGCGGATAATAATCGTCCAATCGCCGTAACGTTTTTTTTTTTTTTTAACGAAAAAATATTTTATTATTTTTTTACAAGTACAGTATCTAATATGCGCTGCAGTTATTTAGTTAATCCAGTTTAAAGTTGTATAAAACGTTAAATATTTTTTAAATATAAATTTCGGTTGCTGATTCGAATGTGTGAAATAATAGAATTATTGCTATCGAAAGTAGGAATATGCGTCAGCCCGTATTATTATTATATTACGAGCGAGAGGAAAACGCAATAAACGCGATATTGTTTTTTTTGCCGTATACAACAATAACTCGATAAAAATTCTTAATTGAATTTTGCAGTAGCGTATAATAATAAACGCATAAATATATTATTGTATAAAACGGCCGATTGAAAAAAAATCTCGCAATCTAATCTTAAGCGCTGTGCACACACAAATGTGTCATGCAATATTGTTTCTCCTGAACACGAACGAACAACACTGCTGCGTTTAATATATTATATTATTATACTGATATAAAACGATCGATACGCGCGCGTGGATAAAGATTGTATTATGCGTGTAGATATATATTATAAACAATCGGGTATTACGCGCAATTTTTTATTTTTATTTTTATAAAAAATTATACTGTTGAATAGTTTTAATCGCCGTTCGCGTTGTTATTTGTAAAATACAAAGCGCGTTTTGTAGCCGGCATAATATTGAAAACACTGCGTGTATCGTATAATATGCGAATGGTTAAACGAGAGAGAAAGAGAGAGAGATACCTAAAGTGAAAATTACGAGTAAATTCAGTAAAAAAAAAAAAAAAACAGAGTCGCTTTCGACAAACAGTATGTTATTATTATTATTTTACATTAAACGCACGCTGTTGTGTAATTATTATGTTCATTTAGTTTCGTGTTTCTTATGTATAATTCGGCGTAACATATACATACATATATAATAATTCGTAAGAAATACACTTTTGCAGTAATAGCGTTCAAATCGTATTTTCTCTCGATTTTCATATGTAATATTACTTTAATAAGAGGACACATCAGATTTTCAAGGGGTTCTCATTTTTTTTTTTTTTACGAAATTTCGAAAAAATCTAACGGATTAAACATATTTAAAAAATAGTCCTGCAACGTTGTATGGAATGGGTTTTAGGCACGCGATCGACGGAAAATAGAATCGAACGATACGAAACAGAAAAAAATTAACACTCCTCATCAAAGTGATTTTTGAGGTATAAAACACACATAATATAGTAAAACAGATAGAGGACACGAAACGTTTTCCAGGGAACTTTCTACGCGTTTCGCATTACGTATTTATAGTACATTTGTATTTTTGGTCGAAGGAAAAAATACAATTTTGTTTTTTTCCTGTCTGTAACTATTTTTCTGCTTGATATTATGAAAAACGCGTATGAGGTATTCGTTCGCTATATTTTGTTTTTTTTTTTATATATATATAATAGGTCTTTAAAATCACTCTGAAGAATAATTTTTTTTTCTGTTTTGCGTTCACCACTGAAAACAATCGATTAGACGTCGTCTAATTAGACCTAATCTAACCTAACAGACGTGTTTCTGCATTTTTAAAACTCAAAAATAAAAAAAAAAACAAATTGTTTATTACGATTTTATTTTTGTTCATATCTAATTCGCGTATAATTATTTTTACTCGCCATATACTGCCCGGAACTATACGAACAGGATGATTTTCTTTTATAAAGTTTTGCGCACCGTTTATTATTTCCAGTCCAATGTGCTCTCCCCTCTTGTACTTTCGCATATACGTATCGGCAAACGCGATTCTGTCGGGATGCTGCGTATAATTGGGGTTTTTTTTTTGTGCGCGCTCCTGCTGCAGAATTTCTAGTTGATCCAATTTACAAGGACTTTTGGTCAAATATCGAACTGCACGCTCGACCGGGGTATTGTTCTTGACGAACGAGGAGAAGGTAAAAAAAAAAAATGCTCATGACACGGACAATCGGTTTAGGGTTTTTGACGTCGTCCTGAAAGAGGTGAATGACCGGCGGCCGGGAGGGATGGAGCAGGGAGATAAATGATAATGATCAGTGTGTAGTACACGTTCGAGCGGAAAATACAGCGCGCAGCAGCCAGAAGGGGTTGTTTTTTTTTTTTTGTTGGCCTGTTGAACCTTTTTCGAAAAATATATCCGAAGGAAACACAATGCGTGCGCGCAAATTGGAAATCGGATGTGTACGAGAAGTGAAAAAAACAAAAATTTCGTATACGGAATAAAACGGTGTAACATAGCGGATAACAATATTCTGTTCTTTAATATCGAAGAAATAAATTCGGGAAATTTTAAAAATAAACGAAGAATTTTTTTTTTGTTGACTGTTGTCATTATTTATAAACGAAAATCTATACGTATACATGCGATTTCAAGTAAACGCGTTTTGAACTAAATATTGAATGTTCGTGGAATTATTGTCGAATCAATCGATTTTTATTTCTTTTCGCTTCGTCTTATTTGTGCGAAACTGCGTTTTTCAGCTCTAGCTCTAATAAAAACAAAACAAAAAACAAAATATCGGTCCACATCGAAACAGACTCTAGAGCAGTAGTCTCGTATATTTTGGTACGCGGTCTTGAATAAATTTGGATCCGTGGATCAAAAAAAAAGTCGCGCCCCACTTGTGTATTAACATCAAATTAATGTCTATAAGTGATATAGACATTAATTTTTAATATTCTACAATGATTTTTTTTTAAATTTAAAGTGATCCGAAAGTAATTACCGGAAAAAGAAGAAAAAAAACCGCCGTAAAAGTGCGTTATATTTTAGCATATATTATTATTATCAACGTTTAAAAAAATAAGCGACTCGTGCCAGAAGTTATTTCATAAAAGTTTTATACAAAAAAAAAAAAAATTATAACGAATTACGTCGTTTTTGTCCGCAAATGCATCGAATATATGAGAATAAAAAAAAAAACGTTAGGAGGTAATTATTGCAACACATTAAGTTAAAAAAAAAAAAAAAGTTTTAATATATGTATTTTGTTTTTTGCGTTCTGTTAATTTCAAATGAATATTTATGACATTCGCGAAAATCCTAAATACTTCGCTTTGCGTTGGTCACGTTTTATAGACGCAGCGAAATAAATTTAGACATTTTTTTATTTATTTACTTTTTTATATCTGAATAATATTTTAATTTGATTCGCAAATTATTTCGACGAAACGGATAACGAACGCGAAATAGAACTTTCCGAATTCGAATAAAATCACGAATTACCCGAATTTTAATGATATTATATATCGTGTTTTATAAACGTTTTTAATATTTGACTTATTAAAAAGACCGTCGTCTTAGTAAGTGTACTTTATGGTGTCTTCGCGTATCAACGCGACATTTCTCAAGGAACGCAACGGACATATTTTATTTCGTAACAGTATTTTGTTTTCGATTCAAACCCCGAATTTAACAAATTTTTTTTATTTCTTTTTATTAATCGCATAAATACAACTTTTCGACGTTCGGATTACTTTTATTATTTTTGTGATTATATGCGCGTACATAACCTATACGAGAACGTATTTTTTTTTTTACCGAAAGAAACGTGTAAAACGTGTTGGTATGTGAAGAAATATGGTTTCAAATAAAAAAAAAAATATATATATATTTCTTTCTCAATACCTCGACTTCGTTAATTTTTTTGTTTTGTACCGAATATATTATTATACGATCGATTTATTGTTAAAAAAAAAAACAGCGGAATATAATAAGCTGTAAAAAAAAGTATATACATATATATATCTATAAAACCTTTTCGCGTTTAAAAGTATCATTTTTTTTTTTTGCTTTATGAATTCAAAATTGTATTATTTATTCAAAAAGTAACGACGCGATAATATATACAAAAAAGAAAACCCATACCGCGCGTATTTACATTGCATAGACAGTATTATTATTTCTCTTAAACGACGAAAATTATTCAAATACTCGTATACGTATATATAAATACGCGACGAAATTGATTTTTTTTTTTAATAAATGTGTGTTTAAAGCGGCGATTAAATATATCGTATTTTAATATTATTATTATACGCGACTTAAACAAATGCGAATAAACTGTATATACGCACTTTGTTACAGTATTTTATCTCGTGAAAAATTCTAATTTACATTATTATAAATACAAAAAAAGTAAAACGATATATACTCACGAATACGTCTATATAAATATCGACGAGACTAATATAAAATGTTTGAAATGCCGTTTTCCGGTTAAACGTATATATATATATATATTTAGTTAAAACGAACGCGGTGTTTCCGAACGGCTTACGATTTCCATATAACGGGGTCGCCACCACCATAGCGGCTCTTAACCATAACGGTACACATTTAAGCTATACCCATTATCGTTAACGCTTGAATCGGCTCGTATTCGCATCGGAGTACTACTCATGCTAAAAACTTCTGGTCCATTTTCGTCCTTTATATCAGGGCCGCGGGAGCTCCTGTAAGGCTCCTGGGCACATATGACGCGCGTTACTCGAAGAAAAAAATTGTTCACTCGTTATGGCAAACAAAAAACGTTCTATTTTTTCTCCTTTAACAACAAAACCGTGATCTATCTCTGTTTGGTTTAACACCGCGCGGTCACTTAAAACTGTTAAAATTACTATAAATTCATATCCGTATATAGTCAAAATATTTTATTCGTAATTATTATTATTATTTTTTTTAAATTTAAGAACGCTCGTTTTTTTTGAGACGAAAATGAGTAGAAAAAAAAAAAATCTTAAGAATTCTTGAAACGTTATTACGCTCTTGTGACGAGTATAATGTGACATTGTTTTCAAATCGAATGTAAAAAACGATCTTGAAATTTCTGATTTTTTTTTTACCGACAAATTTTCAATAATAAAATCGTAATCGATAATTTCGTACGATTTCACGTATATATATCTATCCTAGTTATTGTTCTCTCGCGCAAGTCTATTGTATTGTCCTAACGGGTAAATAATTAAAAAAAAAAAAAAAAAATTCTAAACGCCTTTTTCGTTTCTTCGTGTAAAGAACTTTGACGGAAATAAAGTTTTAAAAAATAAAAATTTACATTGTTTTAAACGATGTGTGGAACGCGAAACTTTGAATTTCACTGCTACGTACTCATTACACGTACCGTATCCGGATCGCTTATAAATTACAGTTTTACATCATTCCCCCCTCCCCCTTCCACCCCGTATGATTAACAATTTTAATTCACAATTCCGGAACCGAAAAATCCAAAGTATCTCGTCGAATCGCGGCAGTGTATTACAATAGACGATATTCCCCGAAAGCGATAATAATTGTATTATTCTCACCGAATCGTTGACGACGTTCGAGGAGCACCTTTGACACATTGACGGACACTTGCCATTTTTTTTTTTTTTTTAAATTTCCAATACCATTTTTAAGAACGCACTTTTCTATTACTGCTTGCTATAGCAGTAATAAAATTAACTGATTAATATTAATTGGTATATTTTCCCATGAAATATGTCAGTGCCCCAATATCTGAAGCAATGTAACGTGACAGTTCGATGTCTTCTATCATTTTGTTACTATTGAAAATATTACTGCTATAGCTGTATAACGCCATTATAACATGAACTTTTTCATATTACCGTTATATAGCAGTAATGTCATGTTTTACATCAAAATATCGTTTTACTGCTATATAGCAGTGTAGTGTTTGTCAACGTGTTAATACGGTTTTTTTTTCGCTCGCCCCCGACTATACGTTGTCCTATAGGCCCGAACGGTCTTTCGTTTTCTCCTTTTTTTTTTTTTGTGCGGATTAATCGCGTATTGGCAGGATATACAATTTCGGCGCAGAGTGAACGGCGGAAGACCGCGCGCGCGCGATTTCCAAGTCTTCGGCCGAGTTTCCGGGTATGTCTTATATTTACCGTCAACCCGGTATACGGTATATTATTACGTAAACAGTATATTATTATTATTATTATTACGTGTACGCGCACGGACACGGTCGTGTGCGTCGAGCCGTGGCCGGCGGGCCGGTGGCGGTGGCGGTGGTGGACGACCGTCGTCGTCGTCGTCGTCGTCGTCGTCGGGGGTAGTCGACGAGTGGTCGGCACGCGACCGACGACGGGGCTCACTCACCGTCGCCGCTCCGGCCGCCGCGGTTGTGTACGACGCGCGCACCGCCGCCGACGACGATAAACCGTTCGCCGCGCCGCGCGCGGTTTCTTCGCAGTGTCGCGCCGCGCCGACCGTCCGACCAACGGAATCGCCGCCGTACACGCGCGGACATGGGCAAAATCGCGTGCAACCGGAACCGGGTCGCGACCACCGTCCGGCAGTCGAGCCACTGCGCCCTGACGCGCTCCGAACTCTTGGCGCGCATCTCGAAAATGGTTAGCGTTTTTTTTTTTTCCCCGATTATTATTATTATTGACATTTTTTTTTTTCGAATTTAGCTTATTGAAAATGAAAATGAAAAAAAAAACCGAGTACAAATCACTCGGTTAATTATTATTCACACGAAATATTTAATCGAAATTTTCTGTGGCCGTTGTGGCGTCCGAACGCGCCAAATCCCGCTTCGCAGAACGCGTGGAATTTAATACGACTATTCTTTTTTTTTTTTCGTTCGCTTTAAGACGCCTACGTAGAACCGATAATAAAACCGAAAACTGCTATACAAACGTCGGAAAATAAATTTCTCTGTAATCCGGACATCGGATTGACATCCGAAAACTACGTATTCGCGAACGATTTGACGTATTAAAAACGATAATTTCCGCGATATATTACGGTGAAAAAAAAATAGAAAATCGTTTTAAATTCCCTGCACTCTTGTCCGAAAACCGTGATCGTTGCAGCGAGCCCGTTGACCGTTTTAGACGCGATATCGAATTTTTTCGAACGTTTTTTTTTCATTTTGTTTCGTCGTAAATATTGTTATTATCATCCTGGTCGCTGCTGCAGTGTGGATATTATCGCGCGTATGTATGTTTAGTAGTACGTGAAGAAAACAAAAAAAAAAACCGACTAATCCCATTGAACGGAGAATAATCGATAAACCGTAACGGTAAATTAAAAAAAAAAATAAAAGCGTATTAAAAAAATAAAATAACAAACACGCGCGTTTCCCCGCTTCTTTAAAAAAAAAAACTTTTTCGCTACATAATTATAATTCGTTACAAGCGTTTGCCGCCGTACGATATATATATATATCGTCGTTTAATATAACTATATAATATTATTATTATTATTATTACACATTGTTTCTGTATTATTTAAGAAAGGATTTGCTGCGGAGAAAAGAGAACGGAATTTTCGGGGGGGCCGTCGACAAATTGTCGATAATTCGCGGTCACGGATGATTTTCGGTCGACAGAATACGAGCGTGTATATTATTATAATTTCGTGGTTCATCGGACTAGCCGACTTTTATACCTGTATAAATTAATCACGCGCTCTCCGTGTCGACACATACAATCGCTGGTGCGCAACGGAAAAGTTTTGTTTCGCGTTAAGACTTGCGCACACACACTCTCTCTCTCTCGTCTCTTGCGCTTCGAAAATGTCTTGCGGCTCGTCGTTTTCACTCGTGCGTACACTCTCGAGAATAACTTTTAAATGACGTTAAATTCCGTTCGACGTCAATAAATGTCTAAAGGACGGCATATATATATATATATATATATATAGTCCTTCAAAATAGTTTACGAGACTTCAAAATTTCCATCGTTCCTATATATATGCCTATATACGCGATAGATATAATAATTGCGCGGTATACGTCCTCCCGGACCGAATATGATTTATCTAACGCAGCGATTGTGCTTTATATTAATGCTTTTTCGTTTTAAAAGTTTTACCGTCTTGCGGTGTGTGTGTGTAATAACGAAATATTCTTAAATAATGATATTAGACCTTATATATTACAGGGAATATCACGCGTTGATTTTCACTCAAAGTATTTTCGATATCGTAAATCTTTTCCGTTTTCGACCGGCCCGCCGTTCTTTACGACAATATTTTTCCTACGTACCAAAAAAATACTGTTATTTACGGCTTCCTTTATGTATCAAGCCGTAGTCGACGTCTTCGTTAATAACGGAAATCGCGGATACGCCGCGGACAAAAGGCAACGCGCGTTATGTTTTTTACTTTTACTTTTTAACCAATTAAAAATTTTTTTCGACGCCAACGAAATTTATATCTCTTCTGCAGGTTCCTGATTACCCGTCTTTTCGCCTTTTTAGTTTAAACGTAATTAAAAAAAAAAAGAGACTTTGTAATAAAGTCAATTAAAAACCCTACGTATAACTATAACGAACGGCTTTTATTATTATTATTATTATTAGTTATTGCCGATATCGCGTTTAATAGACAGTCGAATCTATAGACCCGACGAGTGAATACCGCGTATATAAGATTCTCGAGGGATTTTCTCAGCGCGCGGACGACGTGTACGAACTTTTACTACCCGAAAGTACGATTTATTAACGTAACTTTATGCATATAAATGAGTTCCGTTGCGGCCCATTCGTTCCAATTAGGTCACTGTATATGAACGTAATTTTTATTGTGCTCGAATAAACACTTCGGAATAGAATTTTTAATTTTTTTTTTTTTTCGTGAATTTCGTAAAAAAATGTCGGCCGTCCGGTCGAAATACTTTCCAATTGCCCGCGCTATAAAACCCGTAATTAATACGTACGAATAGACAAAAAAAAGATAGCGAGCCGCGGGGTGTTGTGGACGTCGCTTAAGTGAATTGTTCGGATAAAGATTTTAGGGTTTTGTTTTTATTATAAATTCGAAAGCAATGATAAATCATTGCACATCACTCGATAAAACGATTCTGAGCGGAGCTTCGACGCAATACGCTTTGTCTATTTTTTTTGCACAAAATTAAAGTAATATATTTCTGACGTTGCGTCCAAATTTCGAGTAAAAAAACTCAAAACCAACTGTTTTACGAATGAAAAAAACCTCAAAATCTAAAAATAGCCATAAATAGCCTAAAATTGAATGAAATTTTTCGAGAATTTTTTTTTGAAATTGTATAGTATAACAAAGATACGATTTCGTTGAAAATTTCGCGACAAGAGAACGATTATTTTCGAAATTATAGCGAAAAAACTATAAGTGATATTGACGAAATGCCATTTTTAGCGGTTTTGCGTAATTTTTCGGTAATTCATCGCGTCGCGTTAAAAAAAAGTATTGAGAAAATAGAAAAATTATAATCTCTTAAGCACCAATCAGACGCGAATTGGGAAACAAACTGCGACCGGAGAGATCGGAGCACTCCTTCTGGTCGAAAATCCGTACACGGGATAGAATAAAACAAAAATAAATAAATAATAAACATCATTGTAAAACCACTAGATCCCTCGCTCCGCTCAGAATCTAAAATTCGTACCCGTCAATCGTATTCGTTCGGCAAAAAAATTCGTTTCGTTTTTTTTAATATTGCCCACAGGTGTCGTATAATAATAATTATTAATTTTAAATACCGAAACACGAAATAAAACCGAGAATTTCCAATCCCCCACCCCCACCCCCCTTTCCGCAACTATGTCGTTTTAAATAAATATCACTATAATGTTAACCAGGCGTTTCGGCATAGGCAATTTAGGTGCTCGCAAGATTCTCTCGTTTCGAATACGACACGCACGTAACGTTTTGATGAGAATCATTATAGCGGCAAAACGTTTTCGCGCGCGCATTATTTGTGCGTTTTAAATCTAGGAATTTAATTCGGCCTTTCTCAACGGTTCGTACGACACGTTATAATAATACGTATCCTCTTAGTTCAACATTTCGTTATTCGTCTTAATCACGGCACGTTTCGTAAAATGTTCTAACGATTAAACAAATCCAAAAGCGTCGCTTGATATACCCGAATACGCTCGCGAAGATTTAATCGCAACGTAAAAAATATATATATATATATATATATATATATATTTCGTTTTCGTAGTGCGTGTAATACACGAATTATACAATCCGCGCGTAACGGCGATTTCTTCATAAACAAAAAAAATAAATAAATAAAACGTGTACATAAGTCTCACTTAAAAAAAAAAAAGAAATAATTCCGATATTTAATTTTCGTTTCGCTTTTACGGCGTTACGTCGCGACGCGTTATGTAAATCGTCGTCGTCGTCGTTTTACGAAATCGTAACGATTTGTGAAAATAAAATAAAATAAACCGGTGATTTCTAACTTTTCCGCCACAAATCGACCGCGACCGAAACAAATCCGCGTATATTCACCTAATTCGTAAACGTCTCGAGTGTTTCTCCTCCCGCCGCAGCAACGAGTCGCGATGTTTACCTGACCGTTTCAGTCAAACAAGCACTCCGTGCAGTGGCAAACCGTCGTTTTCGATTTCGTTCAAATCGTACACCCACCAGCACATAACCAGCAGCCGCTGCTGCAGTGACCTGACAAACACGTTTTCCCGTGATATTCATCCCGTACTCCCGCGTGCGCAGGTATTATAATACACTCTTAATAATTCTCGCGACTCGTTTCGAAATAACGTTTAATATGCTTTGTTAAAATATACGTACGCGCGTAATTTGACGTTTTCGGCACTTTGTATCGAAGCCGTAATAATAATTATTTATCGTGGAGTGCCGCCGCCGCCGCCGCCGCCGTGTGACGCGTTATAATTAATCGGCTAAACGAATGCGCTGCTGCTGCGACGCCACGCTCCAGTTGCTGCGGCCTTAGGTAACAATCGGTCTAAAAGGTAACAATAAGAGTAGAAGATCGATTTTTTTTTTTGGTGGGACTTTTGACTTTTCGATAATGCTCAATGTGTTTGGTATATATTCTTCTTTAGTATTCAACCCTTAGGTCGGTTTTACAGCATTCTACTTCCGTGCTCCGTCCACTCTTCCCTGTTACTGGCCATTCTCTTCAGTTCTCTGCAGTAGGTTCTCAGTCCGGCATCTTTAATGACTTTATTTATTATCGTTGTTCTTGGACGTCCTCTGCCTCTCCTGCCTTCTATTTGTCCTTCCGAAATTGCGTGGTGTAGTTCCTCCTCGTGTCTTAGGGTATGTCCAATAAGTCTCCATCTTCTTTCTTTGATTGATCTTAATAATCCTCTAGGCTCACCTGTTAGTACCCATATAGTGTATATTATATGTAATTAAATCGTTGTGTCCTTCTTACACGCACCGTTTCGGGAAACCGTGTGTTCGATATCGATTTTTATCGTAACGCCAGACTCGGGTGAAATACTTTTTTTTTTTAGGAATACTTGGAATACTTTGAAAAAAATATTCAGAACATGTATTTTCGAATACTTCGTGACAATAGTATTCCCCGAGTGTTTTGAAAACTTCATAAAAAGTATTCCTTTTTTTTTTTTTTACTAGTTTTCAGTAATACGAATATCAAATGTAGTAATTATATTATTGTTTAATGGAATACAAACGGTCGTCAATACGACGTGTTTAGGGTGTTTTTTTTTAATTTTGTGTTTGGAAATTAACGCAATTATAATGACACGGTGTAATCGTGTGATTTACTCGATTGTTTGATTAAGGCTGGGTCCAAACCTCAAATGTAGCAAGATTATTAATAAAATAATTGACGTTGTTTCAAATGTCTGTATCGCTATTACTCGTATTTTATTCCGAAATAATTACTTTTTACATTTAAGTAATAAAACACGATAGATTTTTAAAAAGTATACGGATTACCGTATACGGAATACTTTTAAAAAGTATTTAAAATACTCTATTGAGAATACTTTCAAAAAAAAAACTATTCCGAATATTACCCAAGTCTGCGTAACGCTCTCATAGGCACGTTCCGATATAGAAACGATAGAATTACGTAAGACTCAATAATTGTGTTTTTTTCGAGACAAATTTTCACGCGTCTATGGTTTTTTTTTCCTGTTAAATTTTTTCTACCCGTGATACGTCAAAATATGATTTATGTTTTCAATTTAAAACGAACGGAAAAATCAACTTTTTCGCTGTCCCCCCACCCCCTCCAATAATAACACGGTATAAAAATCGAAACGTATATTAATTCGTGCGCTGCCGTTTTTTTCTTTCTCGCGTAACCAAGTAACAACGTTTTGTTGTCCGAGTATTCATTTCGAACAAGACGTTTTTGTTATTATAGTAGTGTTATATACGTCGTGTTTTTTTTTGCGTTTCCAACGTTTTCTTTTCCTCGGTCATTAATACGTCATCGATAGAATTGTGATTTTTTTTTTTTTCGTAACCGTTCGGCCGAAGACGTCTTGCAGTTTCGTAGTGGTTCCTTTCCTCGGTCGCTTTCGTGTCGAACACAAAAAAAAAAATCATACGAATAAAAACGTATTACGTTCGCGTACGTATATAGCTTCTTATATACGGATATAATATTAAAATATTATTCGAAACATTTTCAAGAAAAGCGGCTTCGGGTTTCCGAACACTGCAGTGTGTGTTTAAAAAAGATTTGATTTAAGCGCGCGTACATAATACGCGTATCGGATTTCGAGAAAGAAACTTACGTCGTCGTCGTCGTCGGCGGCGGCGGCGGCGGTGACGAGATTATTTTTCTCTCCTCTTCCCCCATAGCTCCTCCTCTACACTACTCGTATAATATACAAACACTGCGCACAAAGTGGAGAGTATCCTGTATACGCGGCGGCGGCCGTTTATTCAAAGACACTCGATAAAAGTTTCGTCCTTTTTATCCTTCTCCTTCGCCGCGTAAAACACCTAAACAATACGCGCGAAATCACGCGCCGACATTATATTCCTCCCCTCCCCCCCCACCGGTGTAGTGCAGTTTCGAATAATATATAAAAAAAAGCCGAAGTCGGTTGTGCAGCGCGGTTAAACGTATAGAAATAAAAATAAAATCGTCGAGGGAAAACTGCTGTGAATAATATTTACTTTTTTTTTATAGGCTCGTTTATATAGACTAGTTTTATTTGCAGAACGCGGTCAGCGTCATAGAAACCGACGGGTAAAACAAAACGAGACCCCCGGTCGTCGCCGGGCTCGGTCCTTTTCGTACGACGTGTTGTGTGTCGCTATTTCCACAACGACGGACACCGTCGCATCAAAAATAATGGCACCGCTGTTTTCTCGAAAAACACACACACACACACTTGTTTTGGAACGAAAATTTATTTATTTTTTTGAATTTTACAATGCGCGAAACACAATAATCAGCTGCGCAGAATTACGCGGCACGTGGAGAAAGGAAATTATTATTTTTTTCAATCCTTAGATTGGTTTTAAACGAGTTCGACGGTCCTCCACTCGTTCCCATATCCATCACAGCTTTACTTTACTGTGCGTGGATTTTTCTCGCGTCTTCTGTGATATCACGGTTTCGTAAACCGAGTTCTTGCCGTCTACTATTTTTCCCGCTTTTTCCTCTATTTTTCTTCCTATTTATCCGTTTTTTCCTCCTTTCCAGGTTTACCAATATTATAATAATTGTTTACCACATTTTTTTTTTTCGTTAATTATAATTTTTCGTTTTGAACTTTCACTGTCCGAGGAATTTTCAGTGTTCTTCTCCAGCACCGTACGTTACTCCTTACCGTACTCTTTTCAAGCGTAACGGCACGCGGTGTCCTTTGAATTTCTCACGTTATACAGGTACGCGGTTTCGGAAAGTCAGTTCGAGATTTTTCGGTGCTTCTGTTGTGAAAAATAGTCGTTTCGGCGCTAAATTAATATAATTAGTACTTGAAAAAAAAAAAAAAAAACAAGTAAATGTTTTGTCCCGGTATAATATAATGATGGACGACATAATATATAATATATATAGCGTTACCGAGATATACGTATATAATAATTATTTGATTACAAAACGCGTTTCCAGCAGTGGACTGTGTTATATACGCTGTATATATATAAATGAGAAAACAATATTCTCGAGCCGGGGTTTTCGATTAGTTAGCGGGAACGAGGGTAATAGCGGTTTAAGCGTTTCGCAGGCGCGAATATACGTAATATATTACACGAGGTCGTTACCTACATACAGGATGTGCTGAGGTGTTTTTAACATTGTCTCCCTTATTTACTGCGTGGTATGCACATTGTGTATAATTTACGAGTAAACGAGACGACCTCCCTGTACATAAATTTAATCTTTTTTTCCGGTGTTTAATAACAAAAAACATATATATATATATACGAATTAATCGATTTATTCGGAAAATACCGAACGTTTTTTCTTATTTAAATCGTTTACACCGATGACGAATCACGAAAAAAAAATCCATCGAACAGAATATAAATTCATTTTTTCTTTAAAAATACATGTTCAATTGAATATTAAATCACGCGATGAAAGATAATATTGATTGTAAGTTCTACGCGATAAACGTTAAAAAAATAAACACTTTTTGTTCATGCTTCGATGGGTGTATAATTGTCACGCACAATGCTCACAAAATCTAGTGTTTCGCTTTCAATACTCATAGTGTGGTACGTATTGGTACGGTAAGACGTTTTCGCGCTAAATGTAACGGTAAACGTTTTTTTTTTTTTATTAATTTTCGAAAAAAGTGAAAATGATTTCATTTTGAAAGACAAATTTAGAGTGTTTAAGATCCTAACGATGTTCAGAAAACTTTCTATTTAAGTCCATCTGCAGTATACGGCACGTCGACAAACGTATTTCGGAATCGAAAGAAAATCGAGGGCATTAAGCCCTTATTTAGCCTGTAGGTTAATCCTGCCCCGTATATTATTCGAAATCGTCCGTGTGTTGTTCAGTCCCGTGTTTTCGGAAACGGAGCGCGTAAGTCGGTACAATTAATTGGTCGACACTATATATACGGCTTGGTCCGCGGCGGGAGTAGAGTGGAATCGTGTTTTTGCGAGCATTCGCATATTATTATAATATGATAGGACCACAGATTATTATATTATGGAAACAGCTCGCTTCTCTCTCTCTCTCTCTCTCTCTCCCAGCTTTCGCGAACAAAAAAATTAATAAGCCTTACAATATCCAACGAGAATTTAATATCAGCGATGCTTTTTGTATACGTTCGATTTTTTAAAAACGTATTATTATTTTATTTTTAAATTTAAATTTTCCCGAGTTCTCGGAGCTTAAGCGATTCCGTCAAGCTGTCGCCGCGAGTCTGTGCTGCAGGAATCACACTGCAGTCGAAGACCCCAGCGCATTAAAAAGATACGTTTAAATTTACGAATTTTTCGAGAGACACACGAAGAAAAAAAAATCATTTTTTTCCCCTGTAGGATATATACAGGTATTTAAAAATGTCGAGGTTATAGAATATAAAATAATGTGAGATAACTTGACGTTTATATAAAAATATTTTGAATTACCTATTCGAAATCAAAAACAACTTAGTTTATTAAAAACGATAACAGTCTTTTAAGTTATTAAAAAATAAAAAATAAAAACATCTCATTTTATTTAAAAAAATAAAAATAAGAGACGCGTTCGATATTTAATATTCTTAATAACGGTATTTTAAGTTACTAAAAATAAAAATAAAACAATTTTTTTTAAAAGTGTAACAATAAGAGATCCATTTACTAATTCGAATAACGGTACATTTAGTAAATAAAACAATAATATTATTGAATCCATGAAATATATCGTTATTTGAAAGAAAAAAAAACAGTAATAACTATCATACTGGTTGGTTCGGTACAAAAACGAGATACATTCGGACTTATCTGGTTCTTGCACCGGGAAATAAAAAAATGATTATTTATAAGATATATATTTCGGTTATTAAACCAAACAGAAATTTAAAAAAAAAATTTTTTTTTTCATTTATATTTATTTCAGTACGAATTCATTGGATGTATTTCGCAGATGGTTGTACCACCAACCGATAGACAATTTTCTCTCTCTCAATATTTACATATATAAACGTGATTTTTCGAAAATTTGTACGTGTCTGGTTATTGCATTGGTTATTTTGCCAACGGGAGATTATAAATCTTATAAAATCATACACGCGTACCTATAGAGAATAAAAAAGGCTAAACCAGACGGGGGACAACACTGCACGTCGTTTATTATCATAAAAACCGTGTACAGTCATTTACAAAAAAAAAAAAATTAATTGTTTTATTTTTCAACCAGCTGTAGAGTGTATTACACCGTTCTTCTATACATAATATACCACCCCGGCTCGTTATTATCGCTATACGCGGAATATATTATAATATCCGCGATCGATACGTATTGTACACATTCGATTAATTGTTATTAGCGCGCGCATTAAGGACAACAGCAGCTGGTGGGCTTTTGTCGTCGTCGTATAGACTGCAAACCGAAAAAGATAATAATAATAATAATAATAACAAATAATATGTAATTATTATTATTCGCGCGCGTATACACAAATCGCAATTTACACATGCGAAGTAGTTTCGAATCCACTCCATTGACAAACGTAGCAGCGCGGGAAAAAATTACACTTTTCAGTAGAGAAAACACAACAGACATTTATAAAAAAAAACGTAGTGTAGAGACTTTTTTTCTTCTACTTATCGTACGAATTGTAGTGTGAAATAAGTCACAAAATTTGTGTATTAATTATTCCGACAGGCATAGCACTATAATGAATATGATAATAATATGGTGAAACGATTTACGATGACATTGGTGTGTACGTATAAAGACGATAAAATCACAGACGCAGGCTGATCGCTGTGGGTTTCTCATATACAGCTTCACGTCGAGATTTCGTATTATCCCATGTATAGTCGCATCGATAATGATAGTCTTCTCGGTTTCCCATCGCGTTTTCTTAACGGACCGTCATTCGCTCTATACACACGAGAAATCGTCGGCCACGTCTCTCGTGTACCAGTGCGAATCCTCCTGTGACTCGTGGTGTGTTTGCCGTAGGATTGAACCAGGTCCAGGGAGCTCCGCGTTTTAGAAGAAAAACGCGCGTTCTTGAGTTTATATTTTAAGCGCAAGGTTTACTTTTTTTTTCTCGCGTTTCGAAATGGCTCGGAAATATCTGATAATCTAATCTAAAAAAAAAAAAAAGATACACGTTTATTTGACATTTGTATTTAGGTAGGTTTAAGGTGGAACGCTATGGCGGCGCACGAGCGCGCAGCGCTCTTATTGGGCTCTCTTTCGAATATTTTGTCGGGAGTCGTTTTCAGCGTCTAAGAGGATTAGTGTAAATTCGACAACTTTTATTTTCGTATAACCGTTAAATTTTATACGAGTACCATTTTTTTTCTTCTTCTGAAGACGACGAAAGCTATCGGCGGTGCTGGTGCTCAGGCGTCGTCGTCGGTTTACGATCTACGTTATACAGCGACGACGGGGCACCGTTTATAATGATCGAAAGAAATTTCGACTGATCGCCGTACACCGCCGGCCGAATACATATTAACGTCTGTGCCGGCTGTCGCTATATTAATAATAATACGTGCGTTTCACGTATATATAGGTACGCGTAGGTTTACTGTTTTCTCCTCGCAGCTGGTTTACACATAAACTCGCTCAACGTAAAACGAATATTAATGATTCCCCATCGTCGTCGCGGTCGACTGTGTGAGTTATTTTCCGTTTTTCCGTTTTGTCACTGCCCGCGGCTGCGGTCGCGTTTTTCGAGGCGCGCGCATGTCGTCCACCACCACCACCACCACCACCACCGACTTGACCGCTTTCCGCGCGCAATCGAAAACGTTTTTTTTTTTTTTTATGAAAAATACAAAAATCATTCGGCGTGTGTAATTCGTAACGTTTGGCGTTCGATTTCTATTAAAATTGTTGTCCAATACAGTGGCGTAATCGGGGTTAGGTATTGAGGGTGGGGGGGTCATGGAATTCATAAGGACGAACAAAAATTTTTTTTTAAATCTGTGTACGTTTACGAATCAATAGGTATAAAAACAAAATTCTAGTTCGTATTTCAAATCGATTTTTTTTTTTTTTGTGGCTTCAGAACCGTTTCGTCGAATGAATCCTCGAGACTTTGGCATTTTTTTTTTTAGTTAAGGCACGCCGTCGTCTCCCAAAAACCGTTTCTCGACGCGCGGTCCGTTTTTTCAACAGATTTTTTACACTGCTAAGGATGATTTTGATCGCCTGATCGTACGAAATTCGTCAGAAACGCTTGTGTTTTGTTTCGAAATTCCGTCGCAGTATTAGAAAAGGACGAGGGGGGATTCGACACCCATATCCTCCTCCCAATCGGTCCAATACCAATATATTTCCAGTCTCACTCGTCTAAAATCGTGTATTTGTATATATAAAAAAAAGCTGAACTTCAAAAATTCTCTTCGGGACGATCTGCGCCGGATTCGAATTCGAGTCATTTATACACTCGTTATTCGTGTCATTTATACGCGTTTAATACTTTTTTTTTTATCTGTAAATACCAGCTCTATAAGAACGGGTAGGATTATGAGAATTTATTGTATTTTAATATCCTCGACATTTTTTTACTAACGCGTCGTATGTCTATAATTATTTTTTACATATGGTAATATATTATATTGATTTTTTGATTTTGAGTTATTCACATTTTACGATCGTATATTGTTATCCGGAACGAAAAGGTCAGATCATCGCGTATGTAATATTTCCCGTCGATTTTTTCTCTTTTTTTTTTTTTTGTCCATCGACTCGAGTCGGGTGCGAAACGAAAATTCTTTACCGAAGCAACGACACGTGCTTCTCATCTTTTTTTTCTTTTAACGCCGTCTTGTAATTTTTTTGTAGATATGTGTGTTGCGCGGAAAAATAAGTCTGTGTGTCCGTCGTCACATATATATACGCCTCAGGTTACTGTAACATCGTCTTATATCGATTCACAATATATCGCTAACGTCTAATTCCCTGCAGATGCTGTTGTGTGTTATCTCGTATAGGTACAACGCGTCTTCAGAGGACGACTGCAAATTCGATTTTCGTTTTCCACCGAAATATTTGTAAAATACCCGTTTTGTACAGTTCCGTCATATTTTCACACGTCGCGAGGCGATTTTCAATGTTAAATTCATTCGTTTCAGACGCATTTAACTACACTGTTGTGTAATATCGATTGTGACAAAACGCGCTAATGCGGATGTAGGTTCTACTACAATGATTTGATTATTATTTTGAATTCCGAAAAAGCAACGTTGATCGTTGAAAAAAAACGATTCTGAACGACGACTATAGTATATAGGAGAGAAAGTTATTCGTAAATATAATACGTGTGAATTTCTGTGAAAAATGTCCTCGGCGCGAAAATGTCGATAATTTTATCCCGCGGGAGGTTTTCTTTCTCCTTCCTCAATTCTCGGGTCGTTTTTAATTTTCGCTTAGGGAAATTCTTGGAAAGTGTCGAAAAAAAACGTGTCCAATATAAACTGGATAGCGAGTCAAGATCACTCTTTCTATACCCCGAAAAAAAAAAAAAATGTAAAAACTTTTCACAGACAAACTAAAAAAAAAAAACCGCAACATTGTAAAAACGAATACTTCGTCTTTGCCGCTCTTCACTTTGATATCCAAAAGTTTTTGGGCGGAAAATTCGTAAAATTTACAATTTGCCCGCGCTCGCACAAGAAAATAATCACTGCAGGCCGATATAAAAACGCACAATATCAATATCGCGTTCTAGTAATTTTAATAATATTGATCGAATATACGAACGGTGTAGTCGTGTAATCTCTACAGTTCGCGCGTACTCGTACGGTTCGTCAGTTGATTTTTTTTTTATTATTATTATTTGCTGCGAAAAGTAGCAGCAAAGTGATTTGAACAGATTCGTCGATTTTACGACTCGCGTATGTGTTACATACAAATCGACTATTATTTTACGCACTTAAACTGTATAATATACGCCCCACGAAAATTTACTTTTACATTTAAGCGTATTGTTTTCCCGGCGCGTTCCTTTCGTTATCTTCGGCATAGAGGATTTTATACAAACGTGCGTGCGGTGTAACGTCAAAGATAAAAGTTTTCGATCCGTTCGAAATAAGTATAACGAAATTTCGTTACACGATATATTTAATATATTATCGTCTCGAATTTCATTCGTTTTGCTCGCGCGCTTTGTCGTCGAGTTTCGAATGTATATTATTATATATTGTATAATATAATAATAATAATAATAATATCCTCCTCCTCCTCTGCGACGCGACGGGTCCACCGCGATCTGATGAAATTTTGTATAATAATAATAATTGTAGCCACGAGCTGCGGATTATATACACTTGCGTCTCGTCTATTTGGAAAGCAAAAGAAAAATCTTTGTGCGAGCAATTACTGTATTACTTTTCGACGGAGATTTTATTCTATTATCTCGGAAACGTACAGCTTATTGTTATCCGTATCTGCAGGCTGTTTATAATGGAGAATATTTTCAGACGGTTTTGTTGTTGACTTTGCGTGTGCGTTAAGAGAAGGATTGGGGACGAAGAGACGAAATTATAGAAAAAAACGTATAATTTCTTAAATTTTATTTTTTTGTAAGTCCATATCGACAACAATAACACTCCAATCGTACGAATCACACCGTTTGGGTATTTTCGCGACACACGGACAGTGTGCATTTTTTTTTTGAGCTAGTCCGAAAGGCGATACACATTACAAAAAAAAAAATTAACTAGCGAATGTCACGTGTCATTGCCGATATCAAAATGGAAGGTGATTTTATACAATCATCAACCACTATTGTTGACGTATTTTTACGGATCGTATAAAGAAAATTTCGATTCGATATTATTCTCTTCCGCGAAACCCTTTTTCCTTTTATAAATTTTTTTTAGTTATTCCAGTATTTAATACGCGAAGCTTTAATAGATTTTTTTAAAAACTAATAACGAGGACCGGGCGTGATACAATCGTCGTCAATCGCTAGTATTTATTTTTCGAAAATATTTTTTTTTACCAGTAAACAAAAAAAAAAATTCCTAAAAAAAATATAATTCGCTATTTAATATAATATTAACATTACGTTATGTACCGCACACTATATTTGTTCTTTTCCTGTTTTCGATTATATTTCTCGTTACTTAAAATTGTATAAGCTATTTCGTCGTCACAACTCTTTCTCCCCCCCCCCGGCCGGCTTGTACTCGGCGATATTTTAATGAATAAAAAATACTCGCAGATCCGAGCCTGCGCTTCGTGTCCGACATATTATTATTGTTTGTCGTTTATTTATAACGTACAAAAGACGGATAACGAGGGAATAATATTATAATCGGCACGTCGGTAGTACATTTTTTTTTATTTTTTAAATTTGATTTGATTTTTTTTTTTTTTTTGATAAAACGCTCGCGTCATTTGCAACGCGAATCCGGCCGTTGACCGGATGCGCTTAATTTTTCTCTCTGTACGCTTTAATCAATCATACGCGGACGGCCAACGACGGAATAATTGCCGGATTCTGTTCGTAGAAAACACACTACCAGAATACATTATTATTATTATTATTTTCGCAGTGTGTACAGGAGGAATGCGTTTGTGAGTTTTACGGCGAGAGACGCGTAACAGTTTTGTTCCGGCGGCGGACGGAAAACGATCATTTCCGCCGTTATCGTCATAATACACGTCTTTGAAAAATAACCCGATCGAATTAAAAAAAAAAAAAACGAATTTAATTCCATTGCATAACGTTTATTATACACTGCAGTCCGCGCGCGGACCACCTGTAATTTTATTACGCTTATGGATTCGATTAAATTTTCACGAAATCCAAATCGTTCTGTTTTTTTCTCCCTCCAATTTTCGTTCATTTTTAAAAACACACGTATCCATTTATTTAGCGCATACAGTGAACGGTTATAATGAACGAGTTAAATTAATCCGAGGTTATACTAGTTATTATTTTTCATTTGTATATGTAGCTTTTGATTTAACCACGGGTTAATTTCTACTTAAACGTAACGAGAGTTCGGCAATATCCGAAATTACGATTTAGGTTAGGTAAATAAATCGAATTTATCCGAACAGTTTTGTATTTGAAAAAAAAAATAGAAGCAACAGCTCAACTATACCAGAAGTATTTAAAAAAAACTTTTAAAACTGCCACAACTCGAAATAAAATTAAAAAAATACGATTTGCTCAGCGTTGTAAAAAGAAAAAAATGTATACACTTAATAATATTTATATTGTGTACAATATTTCGGACGTCCAGTCCGGTAAAAATAATAACGTGATAATATTGCGCAAAGCTGCTCTATGATGTATACGCGTTCCGAGATAAATGTGCGCAGGTCCATAATATATATACTTTTTTGAAATTTTTTTTTTTATACGATCGCGCGGAGTCGTCACGCGGAAGTTCCTCTTCGTTACACGGATCTGTCGTTTCTTTTCCCCTACACCCTTTCTCCAATTTCTATACACTTTATCATCGTCGCCTCTCGTCTCTTCTCGCCGTTTTTTTATAAATATTATATAACGTATTTACGCACGTCCCCCGAGCGATACGCCTCGTCATAATAATACTCGCCCGGCGTATGGCTGCCACCACCGGCTCGTCGTAAACGCAGCAGCTCCTTTGGTATTTTACGACTGTTTCTCGTCCTTTTCCTCCTCCTGTCCCGGCGTCCTCGTCCTGTTCTCCTCCGAAACTGCAGCACCTATACTACTGGTAGCGGGATAGTTGTTACGCAAAAGTCGCGCACGACAGCAGGGAATTACTATTTAGGTGTGCTGCACGCCGCAGACCCTGCGACCAGGTCGATGCCGGCCAACTGTTACACGAGCGTTTATGTACGCAAACACCCGTTGCAGAATATATATACTCAGGCGAATATAAAATATGCACGCGGGCTGAATCGTCGGACAAATAATAAGACGTTTTTTTCCGCGAACGGTTATTATTTCGGAGCGCAGGTTTCGGCGCGAGGAGAGACGACGACGGGATTCGCAGTTTAATTTCCACCGGTCAGGTTAGCTAAGGAAAAGCTGCTGCTGCTGCTGCTGCTGCTGCTGGAGGAGTCGCTCGCGGAATTCGATTCGGACGCATTCTCGCCCTGTATTCGCTATTTACTGTCAGACAACGAAATTTATGTAAAACGCTATTTACAACAATAACATATATACGACCGAGCGGTGTTTTTTTTTTCTGAGTATAAACGACTCGTACGCGCTTCGGCGTATATCTCTAAGGTGCACAGTGACAACGTGAACGGCGGGACACTTTTTTTTTGGGGGTGGAGAGGAAGGCGGTTTTGTCGAATATTTCCGAAAGGTCGCGCGTATTTTCTGTCGCTTGTTCGCTTAAATATATAATCGTGTACAAAAACGAATTGTTTTTTTTTTAAGTCACACGGAGATCCGCGAGAATTATTTTTTTTTGTTACCATAAACCGAGTAAGGAACTGTAACGAGAAAGTAAAATTTATAACACGTGCACTCGGATTACGGCCGGTTAAAAACTTGGTTTTTTCCCCTTTAAATTCCACAACGTCGTTTATATAGTGTATATTGATTTTAACATTTCGCACGCGGCGTGTGATAATACGCAAATATGTTTAACGCAGTTCGTCAGTTTTCGAGATTTTCATTTTTTTTTCACTCCTGAAGCTTATATCGTAATTGGCTCGAGACGAAATTATTCAATCGCGGTTTTGTGCGTCAGTTCTTTTATTGTCGTATAGCTGGTTTTTTACAGCGAATTTCTATAAAAAAAAAAAATATATAACCCCGTACACGCGCAAACACAGACGTGTAAATATATCGACGTCAAATTTCCGATCAGCGTTCAATAGTCGTTCGGAATTAACGCGAATTCGTGCAAAAAAAAAAATTACAAAAATTACGTGGCGAGCCGCCGCGGGATGTGTAGTTTTTAAGCGAATTATTTCGTTAAAGATTTTAGAGTTTATATTATATTGTCACTATAATTAATTTGAAAGCGGTGCGATAATTCGTCGTCGCGTTCAATAAAATAAACCATTCTGAAATCAAATACGCTTTGACGGAAAAACGGTAATCATTTTTATTATTATTTTTTTTGACTATAAATAGATTTTTGAGTCATTAATTAATTAACGTCATTAAAACCAAAAAAATACCCCGTTTTATGACTCGAATATCTCGAAATTTAATAAGAATTTTCTTTTTTTACGTACCATTATTTTCGAAGGAGGTCCAATAATGAATTTTTAAGAAAATTTTTCCGTATAGTTTTTTTTTCAGCCGCGTTTAAAAACTATATTGATAAAATCGAAAAAACCACTTTGAATAATCATTTTTTAAACGTCTTTTATTCTTAAAAAGCATTTTGAAAATACAATTTTTATCATCATTTTACAAAAAAAAAAAAAATGAATTAAATAAATTAAATATATTTAAAAAAGTAACGGTTCCGTTATTGCGTGTATAGATAATATGGTAATATTTATTTTACGTAAAAAAAAAAAAATGTGTTGTCTTGAGTATACACAAATCGTGGCCTTCGGGGTACTTTTTCCCTGCGCGAAACCGTTTTAAACGTTTCAATTTCCGAACACTTTTTTACTATATTTTCGCCGTACACGTGCAGCGCGTTCTCCTCTCGGGTTTTGCACCGTTTCGTTCGCCCGTGTACAGGCGTACTCTCCAAAGCGCGTTTTCTCGAGCGAAAAAACATTATTATAAGAGCAGCAAAGTATATATTATTATAATATCGCGTATATTATATTATATATACTCGCGCTCGCGGTATATATATATATATATATATGTATATTCGACGGAGAGCCGTCCGTTTTCGTTCGTGATTTTTCCACGACCTGCGTGTGTGTGTATATAGCAGTATCGTTTCAGTCGTTTTCTTTTTTTTTTCTCCACACCTCCCCGGCGCAGTCTCCCGAGATTTATTTGGCGGTGTTCATAGAAAGATTGATGGCCACCTCGAGTGCGCGTGTGTCTCGCGTATACGAATCGGCTGCAGTTTTTTTTTTTTTTGATTCGCCGTTTTAATATATCGCGCGCGTTTATATTGTATACCGCGAAGACGGTGCGAAATTTACAGTGTAACGTCTCGTAAATCTCCACTGCGTGTGTGTATGCATAAAAACGTTTCGCGAATTTTTTTAAAATTAAATAAATCCCTGGATCGTCGCGGAAACGCTATCAATAATATGAAATCTCACGCGTACATGCAGTTATTGGTCCGCGGAGGACGACCCAGGGTCGGGTAAAATGCCCGCGCCTCCCGCGGTGTACCCCGGGTTTTTATTGCGGGCTCTGCCTCAAACGCTTTGACGTTATAACGATCTCATTTGATAAGAACCAGTGCATATTATATGCAAGGCCGTAGCTGGGGGGTTCGGGTTCAAACCCCCTCCGAAATTTTTTTTAAATAAAATTCAATTATTTTAAATATCTATTAAATTTGAAATTTGTACACGTGTAGATTTATAGATCGCACAGTACGGTATAATACCCTTGACAAAATAGATATTTTGTCATGGGTTTACCTATCTAAAAATTGAGTAAAAACGTAAAATAATGTAACTACCTAAATAAAAAAAATGCCATGTACTTAATTTAAATAATAATTTCATAAATTCATACTATATATTGAGAATATTTATGTTTTATTTTAAATTTTTCAGTCAAAAAATAAAAAAATTATATTCTTAATCCCCCAAAAAAAATTTTTGGCTGGCTACGGCTTTGATTATATGCAACATAAAGTTGTATCACAATATACGAATTAAACATTACCGGCAAGTTACAACAATGTTGTTTTGTTTGAATTCACATCATTCATTTCGAAATCAAATATTATTCTCCATGCGAATCGCCAAACGAAATTATTCGGGTCAAACGTTTACGAAAAATGTCAATAAAATTCATTACGAAAAAAAAATATATGTTTTGTTTGGGATAGTATAGGAATTTAACGTCTTTTAAAATTTAGCCCCTTAGGCAATCGCCTATACTCTAATCCGGCCTTGGGCGAACCGTAAAATCGCGTATGGTTACGTTTGAAATATATTTAAATATACGCTTAAAACGTGTATATATTAGTTTAAAAAAAACGTACGCGGTTAGGTACTTGGAATAAAAAAAAAAATGCCGTCTTCAATCGCCTCCGTTATATGTATACGTATATATAAAGAGAGGCTCTCTCTAGGTGTTTTGAAAATTCAATATTGTTTACGCGCTCTTTAATAGTACACTAAAACGTTCTTTCGATATTCTATTTAATAACACATGAAAATATTCGCTCTGATCTCCAAAAACGTCCTGTGTAATACGCAAAATAATTTTTTCCCAACGAATTCTGTGATATCGATGTACGTAATATCGTCCCCATATTTTTTTTTTTTTTGCCTCACCCTAGCTGGTGCTGCTCTTCCAATACGCGAAAACCTCAAAAACAGAGTTTTTATTTTTTATCACACAATACAGTATTATTGTTAGGGTCGAAAGAAAGAAAAAAAAAGCTCGAATAAATACGATTGTGTTTTTTTTTTACACGTACAATTTCCTCGGGGGTTCCTTTGGATACTGCAGTAAATATTTTAGCTTCCACCACTCCACACAAGTGGTGTCTTTAATAATTAAATTTTTATCGTCAGCTGGTTTTCTCGTCTAACTTCATTAATTTTTACGTAATTTTTTTTTTTAGTTCTACTTTATTATGTTAAAACTGTATTTTATATATTATTATATGTCGTAGTTTTAACACCTGTAACTTATTGTATATACGTTATATATTATATATAATGAATTTAATTTGTAATACTTGTAAATAAGTATTAGGTAAGGTTATACGGTCGTTTAATATGTAATCGTTGAAGTTTAATGTGCACACGCCGTAAAACTCCTTTTTGTAATAAAAAAAAAAATTACGACATATATTCTGAAAACGGGTTGAAAAAATATTCTCTGACATCCAAAATACGCAAAATAATCGTTTTTCTACGCGTGATTTTTTTTTTTGTTTTACCCTTGTCGAACAGCGTACAATGAAATTGTGTAAAAAAAAAAAAACAACCTCCCTTTAAGAGAATTCGTTCTCAAATATTATTACGAATATATTCTGAAACTTTTTACACGCCGTCCGCGACGTTTTTATACCACAATACGCACTATTATAATATATAATCTAATGAATTCGCGGTAAGACATACGACGTTGCGCATTACCGCGCAAGTATTGAATTCTTTAAGCCTTTGACTTTGGCGGCCCTCCTTTCACCGCGGTCTACATTCACGCCGCGTGCGCCTTTGGTGTTTGTACGCGCAAACGACACGATTAAAATTTCAAATGCCGCGTAGTAATATTATGGCTTTTACGTGCTCGGCGAACGCGTCTCACAGCGCGTGAAAATTGTTCTGCCAATTTCGACCGCAGTGTAAATCTCATAACATACATTGCCGCGGTTACAAAATGCGCTTACTGCAGTGGCGTTCTCAGGAATTTTCAAGTGGGTGGAGGATAATTTCTAGAAAGATATGCGCGGGGCCCTGGGCCCACGCCACCTCGATTATGGACGTTTAATATTATTTTCAACAATTTCAATACGAAAACAAAAAATAATAAAATTTCAAAAAAAAAAAAACCAAGAAAATTAGATTTTTTTTTCTCGGCTTTTTTTACCCGATCGTCTACCACTTGCTCAGCTGTTAACGGAACTCCTCCGCGTGAATCGCTAACACTGCAAGTCCATTGAGCCGAATCTACTTTTTTAATAACGTTCAGTATTACATATTGTACTTGCGTGACGACTAATAACAACGAAAACGCGTTTTAAGCGTCACTCGTACCGGGTGTTTAGACGGTAAAACGGACACGGAGATAATACGCGTTATTTTTTCCTCCCGAAAAATAATTCTGCTTGGACTTCGTACGTCACTGTTCTAATATTATAATAAGATTATAATTTTAAATATCAATTATACGATAAGACAACGAACATTCATATCCCTTACAAATATAATACGAATTATTGGTTGCAAAGAAAAAAAAAATACGGCCAATGGGGTTTATGCGTTTACCGGTCGTGTTATTTCACTCCCACGTCACCGATAGAAAGGATGTTGTGGGAATGAAAAGTGTGTGTATGCAAAACGTATTGCGTATAATATATATTGACTGGGAAAAAATGTACTCGCTTTTATAAACTTGGAAGACGGATATTGGTGGACGTGTGCCGTCTTCGTCTTCGTAGTGTATATATATATATATATACAGACGAATGAATTGTGTATTGTGTGTCGGTGCAGTAAATGCCCGTGGTCGGTTACTGCGTATAAGCAGCTGAATACGACTATTATTATAGTAACATAAGACGTTTGTGTAATTAATAATTATTTTTTCAAAAATCGATAATTTTAACGAATCGATGGATATAATTTGAAAACTCTTAAAGCAATTAATGATATACGAGTATACGAAACGCAATAATTAAATCGATTGAATTTTACACGCGTTGGAAGTTATTTTAATTTTTAGAAAATAGCGCCTTAATTAACGTCATATCCGTTGAATTTTTTTCGTTCTTCCCCCTTACGGTGTTGTATTATTTTTTTGACAAAAAAATTACGATTTTTCGCCCCCCCTCCCCCGTGCAAACCTCTTTATCGTTATCACCTGCAGTGGTCAAAGTGGATCAAAATAAGCGGGGGCATGAAAGCAGTGTCGTCATTTCAAGTTTTGAAAGGGGGGACAGAGTTGTGAACGGTCCATATTGTTGAAAAATAAGCCAAAAAAAAAAAGTCTTTTTTAACAAAAGATTTCAGCACCGGCCCTACTAACTTCGATGGTGAACACTATAATTTTTATGATTGTGATTAAGTGACGTTTATAGATCTATTGAATGTTAAAATTTTAGAAAACAAAATATTATCTTATAAAGAATGAAAAAAAAAAATGGTACAAAAGATATTAAAAAAAAAAAAAAAAAATTATGCAACGTTACAATTAAAAATTATATAATATTATATGGTGAATATAAGAAGTAAAGGTATGGCATCACCCTTATCCCACCCCCATTTCGACCACCGTTTATCACTGTATAGCGTATAGCGTGTTACTGCGATTTCGTTCTCTACACTGCACGCCGCGTATTGTCCTATAAAATATATAATATGTAGCGTGTTTATCAATCGCGCGGTGCATTTTTTTTCTACTTTTAAATAAATATATTCCGTTGTAAATCGTCTCAGAAAAAAATAAAAGCGCGCGTCTGATAATAATAATAATAATAGTTATTTAATTATAAATTCGTGTAGAATCGTGTCGAACGTAACGAGCAGTACGACGGAGCAGGTCGGAGATTTTTCGACTCGAAACCCCGCCTCGAGCGCGGTCTCGTCGTAATCAGCATATTTTATTCGTAAAACATGTATACACCCGCTAATATATTGTAAGGCATTCGACTGGTAACGTTCGTCGTTTTTCGACGATAAACCCATTTGTATGTTTTGTAGTTTTTTTAAAAATATTTTATACGTCGATATTGGAAAAAAAATGTTATTATTATTGGCGAAAAAGCCACCGGGTCAATCATCCGGATCGACAGCCCTGCCGTTTTACTGCGTATATATATAATACGTGCGTATAATTATATAACGTCAGATAATGGCATATTTAACCGCCGCCTCAAATTATTCATATAATAACGCTGTTTTTTTTTTATAAGCGTGCACACAGCTATTATGTATTTAACATGAATATTTTTTTTTCTCCATAAAAAATTATATATTATTGTATAATTTCCGTTTCCGTCCGCGTCCAATATAATATTACGTGTATTATTGTACCGTTGACGAAACGTTTTTACACGCGATTTCGGTCCTAAATAATAATTATTTAAAAATATTCTTCGGATGTTTTTTCGACGTGCTATACGCAAGCCGTCGTGTCTGCTCTGTATAAAACGATGGCGTGATGAGTCGTCGCGTTCGAAGCGTTCAAATGATTTTCGTACATTATAACGACCCGCTGCGGCTGCAGGGCTGGCTATACGTTTAAAAAATACCGTTTAAAGTCGTTCGTTTTATTTATTTACATTTTTTTTTTTTTTCATTTCGCAGCTTCTCGCGCACAAACTCCGGAACGTTTTAATATTAATTTTTCTCGACGTCGTCACGCCTTCGTCAAATATACATATATTATTTTCGTTTGTAAAAATCAATTGTCCTTCTCCAACGACCCCCCCCCACCAAAAAAAAAACCAACGGATTACTATACGCTGCACGGCCGTTAAATACGAAATAATATTAAGAAATAAAATAATTTCGGTTAAGACTCGCTGTTTCTCGAGCGTTACACGCCCATCAGTCGTACTGTTGTTTTTTTCCACACATATTTCGTATTTAAGAGTTTTATTGTTTTCGGTCGTTTTTTTTCGTCTCCCCTCTCGTAGTAGTGCAGTGCAGTCTCGTACACGACAATATTATATAGTGGAAAAAAATTACTACGCCTCTTATACATATAGTCTGTAGGACGATATTACGTTTCTCGTGAAATACGATTGACGATCGTTTGTTTTTTTCTCTGGACATGTTTTATTTAACGGGTCGCGTTACCACCGCGTATATACACTTTTGTGTAGCGATTATATTGCAGACGACGCGCTCCCAGCTTGGGTACGGAAACGCTTTTATACAGCAACAGCAGCAGCAGCAGCAGCAGCAACAGCAGTAGTAAAGTGGAAACGACAAAAACGTCGAGTTTCCAGAATATTTTGTTACTCTTTATATTGTGTGTGTGTGTGGTGTGTGTTATTTAATGGCAATCTACCGTCGACTTTTAAATGCTTCACAAATTACTCTTGAAAAAATCGATAAATTAATTAAAAACGATTGTTTTTGTCGCGGAATCAAATGTGTTTTACCATACACCGGGTTTTATAGGTCACCACTGTGGAACCGAATTATCTAATTTATACAGTTATACCCGTCATACTTGGTTAATGGTAAAACACTTTTGATTTCGCTTTAAAACATATCGTTTTGAAACGGTAAATTTTTAAAAAAAAGTCCTAAAGAAATTATGGAAAGTCATATGCGTTTGGTCGGGGCCCGTTTTCACGATTCTCTTTAAATCCGGCCTCGCCGTTGACAATATTAGAGGATATTTAAAACGGCCGTGTAGATTTTTCGCTACAATTACAGCTGTTTCGATAATTCCTATAAAAACAAATCTCTTCTACCGGGTTTTCTGCGGTCGCTTCGCTATATAAAACTGGATCGTCGCGTTGATGATTTCTGTCCGTTCGTCGGGAACCGCGAATGGAAGAATTTTCGTTTCAGGATTTTTCAAAGGACTCGGCTGCGGTCGTTTAGCCGCGCGCGGAGACGGTTTTTTTTTTCTCATTTCTTTTCGAGGCACCACGTGTACACACCGCCGGACAGTCACGTTGGCCGCCGGTTCGTGACGATAGTATTTTAGCTTTTTCAAAGGTTTCGTCGCAGAGGCTCTTGGCGGGTTTCGTCTCTGCAGGAATTTTATTGAAAAAGTCCACCGAAGTCTGTCGCGCGGGGCCTCCGTTATGACGCAATACTATTGACACGCGCGGCTATTGCTAATTAAAATCACCGCGATATTGCATTGGCGCAAAACCCAGGGTGCTCAGCACCCTCCTCCAATATTTTCCATCGATACAAATCAATGCACTAACCAGACAATATAAATATAAAATCCGTAAGTATATTAGGTATTCGAAAATAAATTTTCCGTTTCTAGTCGCAGGTACTGTCGCGTCGTTAATGAAAAAGTATTTGCACGGATAAAAAAGCAAAAAAAAGCAAAAACGTACGGATACAAAAATTAATTTGCGAAAATCCTCGCAGAGAATCGTGATTGAATTTTTAGTAAATATTTAACGACACGTTTTTCGAGCGAAGTTTTTTTCTCCATGAATCGTCGTCATTGCAGAGTACAGGTCGTCAAAACCCCTCACAAATATTGTACACAGCTTCGGGCCCGAATGCGCACGTACACGACGAATACGAATAATACACGTATTATATATAATACGAGTATATATATATATTATTAATATTGATATTATATAATATTATATAAACCGAGTATATATACATATAGTAAACGGCGCGATATCCCCTAGTATATTATTGTTGTTGTACCGTACACAGAGACACACACACACTCGGCCGTCGGGCGTACTATGTAATCTCGCGAGAAAAAAGCAGCGGCTCGTACATATATATATATAAATATTAATTTTTTATGTTTTTTATTCTCTAATATAATATATAACGACAACGGGTGAACACTCAAACTAATTGAATCCCCCCCTCCCGGTATACGGAAGATGGACGAGGGGAAAAAACATCCAACTCGATTGTCGTCGTCGGACGTGACGCTTAAACTGTCTACACATTAGTAGCGTGTAACCACTGCGTGTCGTTACCACTGAAGTAGTGGATAATATCGAGTTTATCTCGGTCGGAGTCGTTGTATTACGCGTCTTACAAACGCGGATGAGACGATTGCGACGTGTGATATTTTGGACCAAAAAAAAAAAAAAAGGAAAAACGTGATAAAACGATTTATTCGCGTATAAATATAATATATATATATATAAAAAAGGGGAGTTTTTATTTTTCCCGGACCGATTGTTTTTTTCCCCTCCCGCGAGTTATATCCCGCGGATTACGCAACGTTCTATTTTATTACGACAACTCGTAATGTCCTTTTCGCACGAGCGTCATCGACTGTTGTATCACGCGCGGCTCGTCGAGATAATCTAAAAACGATAAAAAAAATAAAAAAAAAAAAACGTTTCCCGAATTCGACGACGACGGAGACCCGCGTTCTCTAAAACGTCGCCAATATAGGAGCGCAAAAAGATTGAAAAAACCAGATCGAAATTTCTCTTTCGCCCCGGCCACACTATATTCGGGCACACTGTGTCCGGCCCTTGGACGCGTTAGAAACGCCCGAGACGGAACGGAAAAACAAAAAACAGATTTCTATAACCGCCGAGATTGCGGTTAGGAAATCACGTCGTTCGTTACATAATTAATTAAAACGATACCCTTTAGTAATAAATTCGGCGGCTGTTTATACGGAATCGCGTGTATTGCGCAGTAACGTTTCGGTGGAATTTTCTACATTTTTCCCCTACGAAATACGAGTGCAGAAATGTGCGCCGCCGCCGTTCCAGTGCCGAGAAAAACCGAGAGGGATTGAATTTTTCCAACGATTCGCTCGACGCCGTAGTGCGGATCATCGACTGACCGTTATGTGCGGTCGTGTATTGAATACACTCCCAACGCGTAATACGCCTTTTGATCTAATAATTTATTTAAAAAAAAAAAGAGACAAATCGAATGGAAGATTTATATGGTAATATACGGATTTTGATTTGAAGAGTTTTGTTGATCACTGCACGTATATAATCCGAGCTGAAGTTTCTCCGGACTTGAATTAATGAAAACCTACTTGAAATCATTTTGACATCGTTGCGGTTACACCAGAAGCCATTGAAAACTCATCACTTTTCAGAATTAATTAAGATTTTTTTTTTCTCCAGACGTTCACGTTTCATTTCTTTTCCTCTCCGGGCCCCTCCGGCAGTTCGACGGAGTGTGTAAATTTGGTGTTATTATCCGAAGAACAAGGGGGTCAATGTGGGGGTCACACTTCGAATTGTTTGTGGAATAAGAGCCGAAGAAGGATATCGAAGGGTGTTCAATTCGTTAAAAAATGAGTTTCAACCACAAAATATTTTGTCCCGGTCCTGCAGTGTACGAGTATCCGACATCCCCACACAATCCTATAATAATCGTATAATCGTGCAGTCAGAACAAATTTCAACTGTCAAACTGCATATATATAGGCTCAGATATTGACCACCATCGATGTGGATTCAGACGCGGTTGTCTGAAGAATAATTGTTTAACTAATAAATTAGATAGTTGTAATAATAAATCGTACTGAATTTTTTTTTAATAACATTTTTTTAAACATATAAATCATAATTTATACGGCGCTATTATACGCTATACAAATTATATATTTGTTTTTATCGAAATATATCGTCAATATTTTATTCATTCGTATATCACACCGGAAAAAAATTATGTTTATATCGATTTGGATGGGTCGAAAAGCTTTGTACTATTCTAATATATTTATCGAACGGTCGAAAACGCTATATAAATATAAGAATTACGTATATTCGTCGATACGAAAATGTACACGTTTTGAAGCGTGTAACGCGTGTGCGCGTTCCGTATATTGAATATTTATATATTATATTCGCGATTCGGAGGAAATATTGTTGGAATTTTTCCTTTTTTTTTTTTTAAGGCCTATAATATAATATCACGACGACGCTGTCGTTCACACCGATTATTTTTTTAAAACGTTCAGATCGGACGGATCGAGGGTGAGAGAACGCCGAGTCATCCGTACGCAACAGCCACTGAACTCGATACGTGGAACGCGCATTCTGCAGTATAATTCTCGTATATGAAATATGGACCCCTACGCACAGTGAGCCGCCATATGGCATTCCGTTTCTGTTTTTCTGTTTTTTTTTTTACCGACTTCGTTATGTGAAAATAACCGATTTCGGTGCTAACACCGATACTATAATATGAGCACGTCTTTTTGTGTCCCGTTATCTCAAAGTAAATAATAAAACATGATAAATATCATGGAAAAAATTATATATTTCATCGTATCTTCCACGACCCGTATATAATCTTATAGAACGCATACGGCGGCCTACTGTCTGACGTCGTATTTTGATTGATACACGCGTTCCGTGTATTGAGTTCAGTGACGACAGCACATCGAATTATATTATGTTTTATTATATGTGGCGATGTGTGCGTGAATTGGTTTAAAAAAAAAAAAAAAAAACCTCCTCTTATTTCTGTACTTTTAAACCTTCTAAAACGTTTCACACATACACACACGTGTATATAAACACATGGCACACAATCTCTTAATAATATTACGGGTCGCGCTTCGTTACTTAACGCCGCCGCCGTGTGTCCGCATCGCGTCGAATCCATTAACGGGCGCCCGTAGTCCAGCGCGCGCGGCTTTCGATCCTATTGCGCACAGTGTCGTCCTAACCGCGCGAATGTTATAACCATCACTTTAGGGTTAGGCACTTATATAGGACGTTTTTTTTTAAAAATAATTATCTATCGAGCTCAGCGACGTAAAAATTTGTTTCGTAATACTAAGAGCTTATAGACCGGTTTTTTTTTTCTTGCACATTTAGCTCTTTTTCACGCGTTAATGCGTATTCTACAAAATATTTGAATATTTTATAAGAGCGTATTTCGCTAAATTTAATAGTAATTTAAAAAAAAAAATCAATAGTTAATTTGTCTTTAAAATCGATGAAAAAAAAATGTATACCTGAAAGAATATAACGATGAAACGAGTCTGCTTTTACCCGTCTGCCCGACAATTTATATTTGAAATCGTGAACCGGCGAGATTATTATTATTAATTTATCTGCACGCGGATTACACGGATTGTATAATACGAGTCACTGCAGTATTATTTGTTCTATGTTTATAGTTTTATTTTATACGTTATATAGTTTTATTAATATGTGTAAATTTTTAACAATATAAATAAATAATTTTTTTTTTCATTATTATATATATATCAATATTATTAAAATTTATTAATCTAATGTACCTACATTAGATACCGTCATACGAATGTTTTGGTTTTTATAACGCGCATACTCTGAGAGCATATTTTAGTGATTGTACACACATATTTAGTGATTTTTTTTTTTTTCAAGACATAAATGCGTGAATATTTTAACGTTTTCTTTACGAAATCCTTAGTCATCACCGTGTACGGTATTTAAATATGGTAAAAAAAAAAAACTATGTGTTATTATGACAACGAGAGCCGGCACGTGCCAGTGATCCGATTAACGAGGCCACCTATAACGTTTTTCGTTGAAAATAAAAGAAAAGTATAATATATTTATTAAAAAAATATTATTACAATATATGCGCGGCAAAGAATATTCGATGGGATAATATTATTTTCCTGTTGTCGCCGCATCACTCTACCGCTCGGAAATATCGTCAAACATTGTCCTCCTCGTATAATAGCTATTTCGAATTATTATACCGTTATATTATGTACCGGACCGACACGCGCGAGATTGGGTTAGGTTTGCCCGAAGTATTGTTTTACGGCTTACAGTGGGGGGACTATCGCCGAATACAAAAAAAAAAAGAGGTTAGGTTTGGTTAGGTTTTTTTTTTATAATATGTCTGTTTCGGACAAAAGTGCTCGTCGAGAGAGAGAGAGAGAGACGCGTTTCTTCCGTTCTGCACGCGTATATACTTAAAAAAAAAACACAACGACGGTGTGTGTGTGTACTCGAGTATAATATATACAAGTACTGGAATACGAAGTTTTTTTTCCACCACCTCCCCCGAGAGCGAAAACAGAGGGGAGAAAAAACATCGCCAACCCCGACTGTACAGGAAAAAAGAAAAAAAGAAAATCGCACACGCGAACTCAGCCGGTGTGTACAGAGTGTACGCATTAAATACACGTATATATAATATATATATATATATATATATATATGTTTATTGTAAGAGTAATGAAAAAATAAAAATAAAATACAACGTCGAGAGTAATATAGCTCAACACGCGAAACGACGTGTAGTGTAGTACTTGTGCATATATACCAGCTCTGTATATAATATAATATGTACGTGTATTATTCTCTCTATATATATCCTCTTATACCGCGATATATAGTAATTAAAAAAAATAATACATTTAAAATTTTTTTTTTTTTAAATAAGTTTCGTATAGGTTAAGCGCGTTTATATTGTCGATTATTTTATTATATTTTGTATTTTTCAAGGCTTTGACGCGTATAAATCGAAATACGATAAACGAGCTAATATCGCTGTAATAGTAAAAAAAAAAAAAAATAAAATAATAAACTAAAAACAAAAAAAAGTTGTGTGGAACACGTATAGCTATAACATTAATTACAAAGGTTTACTGTACAACTATATATGTATCGTATAGGTGTATAATAAACACGCACGTTCACGGTATATAATAATACTTATAGCGACTTACAGCGAGCTTGGTGTTTAATATTTTATCCCAAACGGCCGCGCTCTGTACTGCGCTCGTATTAAATCGTTTATTTATTTTGTTTTTCGCTTTTTTTTCGTACCTATAACGGGTCGTTTTCTGCATGCAGCGCGTTAAATTTTTAAGAAAACTTAATCGTTCGAAAGTGGGATGGGGAAAAAAAAATAAAACAATAAATGATTTCTTTTTTTTTTTCCGTTTATGGTGTGTTTCGGAGAGGGAACGCGGGAAATATATGTTTGTATTTAATTAAAACACGCGTTCGGGAAACAATCCCGTGGAACGTTATTTACATAATATATAATAACGCTTGGGCGAAATAACGTGAAAAAGTCGAGAAAAATCTGAAAGGAAAGTGTATAATATGTTATGCCGAAATCGCGGAGATCGAAATCGCGATCGAATGAAAAATGGAATTTTTTTAAGTTTATCGAATAAAAGTGGCTGTATCATTTTTCTACGTAATACATTTTCCTGTAATGTATAAATATATTTTTCCCATCGGATTGGCGAGTTCCGGATTCCTATATTACCCGTAGAAGTGCAAACAGCTATTCGCTCACAAACGCCTCGACAACACGGTCGTCTTCGAAACGTCGAAACGAGTGTCCCTTTCTGTGTGGTCTATAATAAATAAGTCCTAAAACGAAAACCTGTCGCGAAAACCTTGCCTGTTTTCGAGGGCCACTCGTATACTCGCTGATTTTTTTTTTTTTAGGACTTTTATTTGTTGGGAACCTCTGCACTATAGTTATTATATATATATATATATATATATATATATATATACATATACAGTGGCGTACTTACAGGGGGTTTCGGGTTAAAACCCCCCAGGATCAAAAAAAAAAAGAAGCTTTAAAATTATATAGTTTATACTGTACAAATATTATTTGTTTTCGATTTATTATATTATACCACATGGCTGGACAGATAGACGTGATACGCGAGTATAGTAATATATATAGTATATTATACTTTTCAATCTGTATAAATCTAAGAATCGATTAAGAAAATTCCTAGTACTACCGATAGCACGTAGCACATAGCACATTACGTTTGTTTCTCGGTTGAAAAATTACCAGTTTTATCCACAAACCACGTTTGTATATTCGTGTAATCGTATGGATGCGTTATAATTTGTGACACTATATATTATTATATTATATATATATAACAGCAGTTTTGATTTATTTTAATAATATGATTGAATCTGAAACGTGCTGGGGACGAAGTTTCAATGTTTTATATAAAATTATAAACCCCCCCCCAGACAGAAATTGAAAGTACGCCACTGTATATATTTATATATTATAAAGTCTAGTAGACGTATACGTACTCGAGAGAAAATTAAACCGAAATTTTATGTTAAAAACACAGTGTTAGTAGTAAATAATTTATAAAAAAAATATCAAAAATACACTAAGATTTATAGATATTTTGCATAAAATAATATTATAATTATTGACCGGTATACTGCACGTGTGGTTATGACGGTATAATAGTATATATTATGTATATATATATATATTATATGAAATTTAAGCGTTATATAATAAAATATAAGATTCTCTCGTTCGGAAACGACACACGCGTGTCACTCGATATATTATTATATTGTATATAAACAGCACTCGATAACTGAAGACAAATTATTGTTATTATTCGACCGCCGCACACGCACGCGGTCTGATATTTACGCGTTAGTTACACGCGGTCCGACGGTCGAGTCCATCACATACACGCGCGGAAAAAAAAAAAAAATCAATCCAATAACACACGACTCTACACAGGGTGTGCCGGAAAATGAGTTACCGCCGGTAATATTGTAATATTTCTCGTCCGCCTATACGTAGTAAAATGAACGTATATTTGTCTCTTTTAAATTTCGTTTTTTTCTCTCTGAATTACACACGCCGGCAACCTGATGACATTGTTTTCTCGTGCGTATCGTTCGTTGTTCACGTGTATTTACTGGCTTTATATTTTTGAAATTAAATTTTTAAAAAAAAATAGTTTATTTTTGTGGTAAAACTCTATTGGATCGATTTCATGAAGATTTTTAGGAATTTTTTTTTGTACATTAAATATCGTGCCCGAGTTAATTTCTATACAGTATCGCAAATACTGTATACAATCGAATAATTGCAAAAAAAAAAAAAATTTACTCGATAGGTTATGCCTATAGAGGTTCGACGCAAATTTCCCTACGCGTCCGTTGTGTTATCGTGTTTATATGCGCTGTCCGCGATATCGATATTGAAATTCATCTTGCACTCCGCGCGATTTTAGAAACGAACGGAAATGCTGTATTAAATTTTATTTTTTAGCAAATAAATCCACTAAACTTGTAGGAAAAGCGTAAGTTGTGCTACACTGTTTTTGGCTATTTTCAAATTCAACGCGTGATTTGGGAAAAATTTGTATTTTCTTCGAGAATTGTCTAAATTCGAAAGAAAAAAAAAAACGCGACCCGAACAATTAATTCGGAGAAAAAAAATATAGGTACGTGATTTGAAAAGTAGAAAAAATCGCATTCCGCGGGCACACCTTGTATATATAGGTCGTGCCGCCGCGTCCAAACCACCGAAATAACGGGGCTGTTCGCCCGTTAAAAGCCGCACGCGCGTTCCGCACTTGACCGCACGCGCGCTACATACGCCGCGGCCCGTCCGTTGTATAATAATAATATATACGGAATTATATTAATAATAATAAAAAAATATATTTCTGGTAAGTTCGCGTGGTTTTTTTTTTTGTTTTTTCCCCTCGAATCCCGTCAGCCTCGCTATATAATATGACCACGTCGTTTTTCAACAGTTACCGACGTCGGGCGAAACAGGCACAGAGCTGACGGTCCGGGAGCTGGAGGACATGGCGTGCCGGCAACAGCACCAGATCGAGTCGCAGCGGCAGCTGTTGGCGGCCAAGGAACAACGGCTCCGGTACCTGAAACAGCACGACGCCAAGCACCATCAGGTGTCGGCGGAGCACGAGAGGCTTCGCCGGCTCCGGGACCGGGTGGAGGCGCAGGAACAGAAGCTCCGCAAGCTCCGGGCGCTCAGGGGTCAAGTGGACCAGACCAAACTCAATAACGCCACGCTCAGTAAGTACTCGTATACCCCGTAACGTTCAATCGTTTCTGTTGCTATTATGTCCGCCGAGTGCGAAAATATTGATATTTTAAGATTTTTAAATCGGCACGGATTGTTATTATTTGCCACGTCCCAAAACTAGATTTTATGTTCGATTGTCGTTTAAAAAAAACGACTTTCTACTTCGAAACCAACAAAATAACAACTACGAAAAGTAGAAAAATTCGTAAAATACGTCGAATTCGCTATAAACAAAAAAAAAAAACGCTCCCATACGTGTCCAGAATTATATAGAGAAAAAAACGTGAAAAATAAATGTATTCAAATACAAACGTCGTATTCTGTTAAGCACGAGACGAAAAAATTGTAATGCTCGAGTTTCATATGGAATAAAAACAGATTTTCGTGGACACCGATTTTTATTGAGCACTAGAGAAAACCATAAACATTTATGATTTTTTTTTTTAAATTATTTTTATACGGGGGAATTAAAATTTCTTACTAACTGTTGCGCACTTGTATACATGGAATACGAATTTTGTACGCAATAATTCTTCAATAAAACAGCTGGTGTAACACGCTCCTTATAACCTATTCGCACTTATACTCTCCAACAGTAATAATAATAATAATAATATACGCGTGTGTGTATACACAAAAAGACGATGTGGAAACACTCGAGTGGGATTTCGGAGACCTCTTCTACGAGTAGGTATACTGCACGCGTCCATCATTTTTTCCCCCCTTTCTCTTATAAAAAAAAACACGAAGCGAACAATACGTCGTCGTACGTGTATTACGTACAAGTGTATACCTATACTCACTCACTCGGTCGTGATGTCCTCTCAAGCTTTCGAAGTATACGAATATTTTTTTCGAGAATTTCTTTTTTTTTTGTGTGTTTTTTTTGTAAACGATCGATAGTTAGCTCGTGTTATTTTTTCACGTATAACATATAAATACAATATTTGTTTTAGACACTGATAACACTGTACACAATATAAAATGAAACTAGCTGAATTACGCCCGTCGCTGCCGGACTATAGTAAAAAAAAATTTTCATAATTAATATACTCCACCACTACAGCCTAGAAAAATGTCGAGAATTTAATATTATTAAAACCTACGGACAGACTTGTAAAAATATTTGAGTGTAAAAACCTATATTAGCCGATTTAGAGAGTTTATTACGTACAATGACAATGAGCACGTCGTTCAACTTGTCTTTAGTCGTGGTGAGTGTTTCCCGAAATTTAATTGTCCCAATGTACAGTTTACCGAATTTTGGGACAATTGTTAATTGGAAGAATTAATTGTTTGGGAGAATATTGGTATATCGGTGGTTCGTGCGGACCGAATGTCGAAATGGTCGAAACATGAATAAATAGATTTTTATCACACATAAATCACTCGTCGTGTGATAAATAGTACATAGCTGAATTACCCTGTATTACAGTAAAAAAAATAATAGATTGTTGAATCATAATATATATATATATATATAAATAAATATAAAAAAAATGTATATATCGTTGTAATAATGTATCAATAATGTTCAGGAAAAGCATAAAATGGAAAGTAATTTAATTTCTTATGTTTTAATAACATTTATAGACATGTACGCAAGACATTTTCATACGGGAAAACTGCAAATATTTCACCCAAAACAAACAAATGAAAATTTCAATGAATTTATTATTATAGAATTTCTTTATAAACTACAGTATATTCATTGTATCTTTTTTTTTAATTCGTAATTTTAATTTATCGAAAAATCCAACTCTGGACATGATGGCAACATAAATCTGACCATGATTAAATACAGGTTGGGGTAAATACAACCCTACTTTATCCAGTGTTTGACCCTGTGCTTTGTTTATTGTCACAGCAAAAGCCATCCTTATCGGAAATTGGCGCCGAACGAAATAAACAATTTCCATCACCTACTATGTTGCAGGAAAACGCAGTAGACTTAGGAGTATAGTGGGGGTTGTAAAGATGTGTGTGTGTGTGCACACGGCAAGCAACGCGCGTCGCTACGCAACTACGCGAAAACTAAATATTTCCGAAAAACTAATTAATTGATACGTTTTCGGACTTTTCTCATTAGATGGTTCGTCCGCACAACGAACACTCTGCACGTTAAAAATCATGCAAATCGGTCTAGTAGGACTTCGGATATAAATGTCCAAAGAAGAAATCGTCTCACGTCTTAATAATACATAAAGATAATCGTAATTTACGTATCGAAAATAATATATTTTATTACAAATCACGTAACAAATAGACAATAAAATATAATTCCATATATTATGTATTTCATTAAATATTTGGTTTTGTCAGTGAAAATATACGAGGTCCCGCAGGCGATAGTTGCGGCACCGGTTGTACGCGACCACTACCTGCAGTATACTATAATAATTGACACAATAATAGTGCAAATCATTTTTACCAAATCATACACTCAAGAAACAATGTAATAGGTTTTCTCAACTAATTCTACGTAACAGATCGATAACCGCGACGGAATAATCTTAAAAAAATTCGGTGGTCTTTAGTCTATCGACTTCTTTCGGATACGCGTTATTGCCACTCCCGCGGGCACTCGCCCGAATCTGTATCGATGTAACTTTTATTACATTTAGTGTAGCCGTTTTATCGCCTTTACAAGGAGCACACACACACACATTCATTTTTATATATAGTATATTATTATACTCTTCGTACGCGTAGGTTTTAACGCTGCAGGCGTTTTCGGAGTGTGATTTTTTTCGAATTTTTTTTTTCTTTTTTTCTAAACGATCGACCGTTAGCGCGAGTCGAGTATTTTCACCGTCCTTATATATATATATAAATAAATATACACTATCATTTATTTATTTTTATATTTTATTTTCTCCCCTTAACCGGAACGGAGTCGGTGATTTGTTCTGTTTTCCCATCAGTTTCGAAACCGTGCCGTGGCTCGTTTATTGTTTGTTATTATACGCGTATACGAAATCTGTGCGCTTACACATATTATACGTATATATATATATATCTAGCGACGATGAATTATTTATTTTTAAAAACGTATAAAGGTATATAATGTTGTCCGCCAGTAGAGTATATTCGTAATAATTTATACACATATATCAGATATATTAAACTGTAAAACGTAGATTATACCGCGTATTATGTGGCCTATAAGCCCGAAATGAAAACAAACGCACATGCTCGTATATAGCTGGTAACGAACGCGCACCGTTTTAATACACGCGTATTACCGAATAATATTATTGTAAAGTACACGCGCAAATCAATAAACGTCCAGTGTAATAATAATATAGGGTCAGGATGATGTTTATGATTTTGTATGTTTTTTTTTTGTAGGTTGCTCTATATTGCTTCCATTCTTATGGTAGAAATATACGTCTACACTGAAAATATCGAAAATTAATTTTTTTGCTCATGTTTGCACATTTTACTTATTTTTATTTTACTTATTTTTGCTTATTTTATTAATAAGTGCGTATTTCGTGTTTTTTTTCTTCTGTTTTTAAGCGCACATTTCACGGTTTCCGTTACAAAATGGCGAATAATTTTTTATTTTATTAACCGAATGCGATCCGAGTTTGGTTATCTCCGCTTGTTTATTGTTGAAAATTCGATAATGGTACAAGGGGTAAAGGTACTAAAAATATAAATTTCGATAAAGTTCGCCGATTGTAATATATTGTAATAATTTATTGTATCATTTAAAACGGCAAAACGTTTGATGGTTATTATAGTCAGTTATCGAGATTGTCCAGTCTACGATTGATGTAGTCGTAGTGTATAGTTCAATTACCGCGTTTAATCGTGTTTTATTTATATTAATCAATAACAATCATTGATAGATACACAGTGCAACTCTCTTAGTTCAAATATTTATATATATATTTTTTTATATTTAATTAAATTTAACCTATTTTTTTATACAATATTTTAAAATTAATTTGTATTTGTAAAATTGACTTTGTGTCTAAATTTGTTTAATGTATATTTTTCAATTTTTTCATGCATATTTAGCTGTTTTTTTTTTTTTTTAGTGTATAATTGCTTACATATTTATACATTATTTTAGAGCATAAACGTCCTAAACCCAATTATTATCTGTATATTACTAATACAGTTATGTAAAATATAATGAATACGAACGAAATTTAATATCAAAATTACAAAAAAAAAAGAAAAATTCGTATTTCTACGAGAAAATCGTTCTCGATCGATTCCTAAAACTATTCAGTACACCGAACACAATATTGGCTGCGTCGACAAGCTTGAGCCCTTTCAACAACAAATGCGCCCGCACGTGTTAAGTACACTGTGATTTTCTGGCGAATCGCGCCTTACAATGGTTTCGAAAAGGGTTTATTCTCGTATATAGACAGCCGAGATGTAGCCCCGCGCGGAATTTGAATCCTTGAAATTGTTGTCCGCGCATTAAATTGATGATCTCACCATCTGTGCGCGTGTCTATATTGTCGAGAAACCGAATTTGCTCGTTCAGTCGGTTTCTTTCAATTCCGGTCGCACAATGAGACTGCAGTTGTATATCATCATCATCATCATCATCGTTTTCCTCGTTGACAGGAACAACGTTGTTCAAAAAATCCATTCGCGTTCTAAAACGCCCGCACCACACTCGGTGTCACCGCTGATTGGCGTTTTTGCATTACTCGTGGCTTTTCTAGCATGACCGCGAATCCTACAGCCCGTCTGCCACGCCGCTAAAATGAAAGTTCACCGAAAATTCTCTGCGACCGAAAACTCGCATCTTGCATGCTCAGAAATCAGTCGACAAACTGTGTGCTTTTTTCACGTGATCTATCGCAGGTTCTGGGGCCGAGAGTCGAATTTTGCAATACGTTTTGCAAAACGTTTTTTCAATGCGCGCGGTTTCACAGAACTCACTGTCGTACGTTTCGCGTGGGAGTGTTTCACTTTCTTATTAATAGGTATTTTGTATGTTTCGTCTTTGGTTGAAAATATATCGCAGATGAACTGCGGCCGGTAACGGGACGTCGCGTTGGGAATCGCGAATACGTTAGACATCATTGTTTTATTACTTTTTCGGATTGAAGAAACCGCGGTAATAATGATTCCGTTATTGTATGTTATTAGATACGTGACCACCGTATTATATAATAATATATTAAATGATTGTTTTTTTTTTTCGTAATTTAAATCTCTACTAGAATTATTGTAATTTACTTGTAGTAAATAGGTAAATTACATTTTTCTCTTCTTCTGAAAATGAATCTGTATTTTCTTTCGCGGAAAAACGTCGTTTGCCTGTTGTTGTTATCGGCGAGCTACTTATATAGCTACTTTACGAAACACTCGTGGTTTATTTCCCCGTCATCGAACTCGATTTATTATTAAGTCCCGAGATCATCGCGAACGCCACCGCAATGTAAGCTACACTGGCTTCCGATAATAATTCGCCTACGTCTGTTTTCTATACCGCGTATTTAATACGAGATTTCGTATTATAATGCTGCAGGTATATACTTATAAAGCGAGCGCTGCTACAAAATATAATATTTTATATATATATATATATTACACCGCGGAATAAAATAGAACGTTTTCTGGAGAGGCGCGTTTGATTGAAAAATCGATATATGTACTACGCGTTTATCGAGAGAAACATAATACTCACAGACGTATAACGTTAAAGATATGATAATAATAGTAATAATGTATATCGTATTATCGTTGTCGACCATCTTTCCACGGTACGTGTCGTCTCGTGTTTTCTCGTCACACACACACACACACACATATAGGTATACGCTCGCGAAAACTAGAGTAATGACGACACATCACTCTTTATATAATACATAATACTTCCTATATATATATATTGGAAGATCGCGGTGTTTGAGTGCTGCTTTTTCGGTAAAAGATTTTCCCATCCCCCCTCGCCACCATTCGGTGGTCCATTCTGCGCACTCGTGTCGGTTTAGACGAGAAGAAGAAGAAGAAGAAAAATACTCGTAATCGAAAACGAGATCGACTGTTACGCCGAATCTTTTGTGCAGGGAACGAGCGGGAGAAAAATAAAAAATTATTTCTCGCGGTTTTTTTTTTCGCGCGCGTTTCAGCAAACGACCGGGCCATTGTCGCCGCGACAAATTAATGTGCTAAAGAGATTTCGGAAAATTCAACTCCGTCTCTCCGTATAATACCTGCAGCGCACCTCGTAAACGTTTACGTTATGTTTAAGAGGACGTCTCACCGATGATTTTTCATTATCACGTCGAAACCGAAAAAAAAAATACTCTACACAGTGATTTTGAAGGCAAAACGCGTATTGCAAAAAAAAAAAAAATAGGATAGAGGCCCGAACACGTTCGTTTTTTAAAATATCAAAAATTTAAAAATAATTACGGAGATTAAAATAAAAAAAAATTTTTTTGCATGTTTTTTTGTAACGCAAAACGCGTGCGAGGTTCTCTTTCGAAAATATCGTCTTCTGTGTATTTTATTACGGGTGCTTTTATCATTTAAATCTTAAGCTTAAGCTCCAGAACGTAATCAAACCACACCAGACGTAAAAATAAATTGTGTATTTTAATTTTTGATATTTATAATTTGTAATTTAATTTAAAATAGTTGGCCACTAGTCAGTCTAAAAAATGTCTGTTTACGCTAATGGATATAAGACAAAAATGTTAAGCCCACCCCCCTCCAACACGGATGTGACCAAATATCCGCCTACGGCTTCGAACGTTGTCGTCCGAAGACGAATTTTTATTCGAAACTAATCTAATGAAATATAATATACGTTTTTTTAAAAGACACTCATAAAGTGTACGCACTCGTGTATACGCGTATTTTATTATGTAATTTATTTCTATTTACGGAACACAATTAAAACGCGGTACGCGTGTTGCGTGTGTCCATTATAATATTTATTTTATTCGGTTTACGTGTTAATATTGTACCCAAACAGTTTAGTACGCAGTTATGAAGTAGACGTGACTGCAGTATATAAAAACTCAATTCTTATATATTAAACAGAAAATATTAATTATTGTATTAACGGAACGAAGCATTCGGAGTAAAGGATGTTCGGATTAGAACGCGAAAAGAATGAGGAAAGATGTATATCTGCGGGTTTTAATGGAGAACGATTACGGATAAGGAACGCGGAAATTAATGTTATATATACAGTTTCAAGCACATCCGAAAAACCGTTGAGAATATTAAATATTTAATAATATTCCACTGGATTTCAATTTTTCTTACGTGATTTTCTTATTGCGTGATCGTCGCCTTAGCTGACGTTTAGGAACTACTGCAGGCGGGGAAAAAAAAGCGTAAAATTCGGTAAAAATTATTTATTTTTTTTTTGACGCGCGCGGTCACGATTTTTCTGCATAACCGACTATACCGTTGTTTCGCGCGTAGTATACCGTTCCGTGTTTAAAGAGATTTTTATGATTTGACTAGAGGAGCAAAAAAAAAAATTCAACGTGTGCACTATTAAAATGGCAGGACGTTTTTTTCTTCTTTATCGTATGCTCGGCAAACGTGTCGTATTTTTATCAGTTTTCGTGAAATCTGAAAAAAAAAAAAACGCCAAGTAATTATTTGCAGACGCACTCGTTTGCAGTGCGATTATTGCTAAAGGGTTTCGCAAAGGGAAAACAAAATTATTTTTCGTTGTGGTGGGGAAACGTTTCTGTTTGACATTCACGCATTGATACACCGTATCGAGTTGTATATAATAAGCTGTTGTGTAGTTAAGGCATCAGATATTTTTCGTGCCATTTTTTTTGTTAGCACGTATATGTAGATGTTTTCTCTCTTTGTCTCTCTTTGAACTGTTTCGAACCAAAGCGCGTTGTTCCCGAAACGAGCGTTGGAGGGATGGACAGGGACGTTTTCTTTAAAGCGAACTTTTTTTCGAGTACACGCGTGTATTCGCGATAGGAAGATATTATGTTTTTCTTCTCGGTTTGTTGATTTTTCTGATTATTCACTTCTTACCGTTTCGTAGTATTCAATTGAGCGAGAAATAACGAAAAAACAAAAAAAAAACTCAATTGGAAATCCGAAAACCTATCGACAATCGTTGTCGTGCAGAAATTTTCAAGAGTCTCTTGTTACTCTATATGTTTGTACGTAAAGCCAAAAAGGCGAAGATTAAGGTGTAATACTCGTGTGTATACTATACGAGCGTATATTCTATCGAAATGTATTTGATTTTATACCGTTGACGGCAACGTACAGTAGAAAAGCAAAAAAAAAAAACGGTTTATATTTAATGGAAACTATATTTCCGTAACGATTTTTTTAAAAAAAAATATTTCCACACACGCGATTCGAAAAAAATAAACGACGCTAAGTCTTTGTGGTATTTTCGCACGAAAAAAAAATTATATATAATGTGACCTAGTTCAGTGTTGTTTCCTATATATATATATACTATACACTGTATTTCTACGCGAACGATCGCATGTGGTTGTATCTAATTTTCCGAAATAATTTGAATAGGAAACGCAAAGACAATGTAACACTACCTCGGTATTTATAATTATTCAACGTATAGACTTTTTCGTTAAAACGAATACTGTATACGCGTTATAAGTGAGTTTTTAAAAACGTTCGCGATGTGCTTTCTTCGGGCGTTTCTCGGTTTTTTTTTTTTGCTTCTAAATATAATATTTTCGTCGAGTTCGCGAGCGGTTAGATGATATAGCCACAGACGCCAACAAATTAAATCGATTACAGACATCTGCAGTGTATATACACATTTCGGTTTAATTATGTTAAAAGGTACGAAACCGACCGTGAAACGAATTCCGTTTTATTGAGTCTAAAATAACGATAAAAATTTATTATACGTATGAAAAATACGATTTTTTTTGTTTTATTACAATTTGTGCGGAGGAGAAAAAAAAACAATGAAAAATATTCCCCTAACGCGTCGGTTTAAACAAAATCAACCGTTTAATTTCGTATAATATAGCAAATTACTTTGTACATTTAGCGTCGCCGACTGCGCGGTGTATAATAAACGTAATAGTTCGCTCGGTTTTTTTTTTTTATTTAATTTACGCGAGTGTATAAAAAAAGTCTTTATATATTTTTTTTTAAATACTTAAATATCGTATACGCTTCGAAATTCGCCACGTCGTTAGAGCGTGTATTTATGTGGACACGGACATTACATATATAGTTTTCATGTGTGGGAGCTCGAAGCGATTAAAATCGATTGTTTCGCGAGAATTATATAACGATTTCTCGTACAATAATAATTCGGAAATATTCCAATTTTTATTTTTATTTTACCTATATTAAAAAAAATAAAATAATAATAAAAATTACGATTTATTAAAAATCAATTTACCCATATTATATTATAATAGCCGTACGTTTGTGCGCTAAATCCGAATTCCTACTGTAATAAATTACAGTAACGATCAATAGATTTTTTTTTTTTTTTTCACTAGTTATGTATTTCATTCGATTTATTATTATTTGCGTTATTGGACCCACGTAAGTGTAATCTACGAATTTTTTGAGTGGTTTTTTTTTTTTTGTTCGCCTTATACTACTGATTCAACCGGTTCGGTAAATGACTAACTGCGGATATCTGACCGCGGTATAGGACTTACATGATTCGATAAAGCGGTGCTGCTTTTTTTTTTCCTAAGACATATTTCTCGTTACAAGAATCTCGTCTTCGTATCTTAAAATAAGTTAACGGATTTATTATCTGCACATTACATTGCATTATATTAATAAACCGTATTGGGGAAATTGACGATTTGTATAATAAAGTGCGCGTAATTTTCGGCGATTTTTTTTTGAAAATTTATACGGTTTGTTAAAAACGAACGCGACTCAAATTTATAAATACGTATATTTTCTCTGATATAGTTTTTTTTTTACAGTCACGAAAATTTCGGTTTTCATCGCAGAGAACGCAAAAAAAAAAAACATCTTTTTTTATTTTTCTATATTCGACGCATATTTTGATTTCGAGTATAGTTCTGCAGTAGTTCTTAACTATTACGACCTGAAGAAACGTTTTCTTATTGCACGCGCGTGTATAATATACGAGTTTGGGATTCTCGCAATAGCCATTTGTCACATTTTTCATTATTATTTCGTGTAGGTACTATTCGTGGATCGTATCGTAATATATATATGTATATCAGACCTTAACTCTCTCGTTATCCTCGTCGTCGCCTGTGCAGCGCTTCTTTTACGTTATAATGTTATGTAATGCAATATACACTGTCGCTATCCGCGCCGTTGTGCGTTTTATTTGTCGAACATTTCAATTTAAACTGCGCGCAAAAAACGAACGGAAAGAAATATTAAAACGAGCGAGTATACGAGGAGGGAAGAAAAAGGGAAAAAATTCCACACCGCCTCCGCACACTCACTGTCTTTATGTATCGCGTTTAATAATAATAATAATAATAATAATAATAATAATAATAATAATAATAATAATAATAATAATAATAATAATAATAATAATAATAACGTATTTATAATATGCTACGCGCGGCACACGCAAACGAACGTCGCACACGAACCTCCTGACCTCTGGCGCTTTTCGAAATGTATATAACCATTATAATGTATATAACCATGTATACATATAGTAGACGTGTTCGAAATGTTTAAACACACGCGAACGGTTTAATATTACTAGGAACGTATAATATAAGCGAGATATTGTCATAATATAGACGCGTGACGTTCGTATATATATATATATATATATATACAGGACGATTTTTAAAAAATTTATTAATTTTAATAATTGTAAAATTAGAATTTTTCCCAAATCGTATGTATAGAAAACTCCCTATAGGCGGGGTTTATATATTTTTTTAAACGTACAAAACACAAATTAAAACCGCGAAACATAACACTTATTCTCTTGTATAAACGTTCTCTGATATTATTTAAAAAAAAAAAAAACAAAGCTAAACACGTTCAAAAATGTTGCGGTTAACATCAAAATACGATCCCTTGAAATATGTACTCGAAATACGAGCGCGATATTAGCGTAAAGTATTACGCTAGTATTTTTTTTTATTTAATCGATATTTTTATCCAAGTTCTATATAGGTTACGCTTTTAAACTATCATTTCTTTAAACTTCTTATGCTAATACGACGCTAAATATTCTCTAAAATATGTGAATTACTTTCTTTTTCCCCCCGTATTTATTCTGTGACTTGTAAATCGTCAACATTTTTATGTAACTTATCGTCGAACTGTACGCAGACAAAAAAAAAAAAAACATAAAAATCCGCTCTCTATATAGTCGCACACCGTAATGTAAAATAATTGTCGTTTTAAATTCAGATATTTTTTTAAAAAGAAAAAAACGCGAAAAAATTTTGTACCAATTTTTTCTTTTTTAAAGTCTCGTTTGCCGTTGTAATTTCATCGAGATCAAGGGCGGATACAAGGGGGCAATGGGGGCAATTGCCCCCGTTCACAAAAAAAGTATCATATATTTCATTTGTAATTTTTTTTTTTTTGAAATAGATAATGCCCTTTTTTTAGTTGATAACTAACAAATTGCCCCCCCCCCGTTTAGGACCACTGTATCCGCCCTTGATCGAGATCGGGACTGTTTTTCGAAATTTTTTTTCATTTACTTCCGAAAAAGTCGTGTTTAATTACAGAGTTTTCTATTCGTTTAGCGATATCGCGGCACTGAAAATTAATAGACAATAATATTATTAATAGAGAGAGAAAAAAAAAAATCTCTTTCTTTTATCCGCGCGGACAGAGCCGTCTTAAGGTTATGCGAGGCCCGAGGGCACAACATATTCGGGGCCTTTAAATACTATTTTTTTTTCCTTTAACAACACATAGTATATTATTGTATTAGCTGTTAAAAATTATACTTTATTAATAAAAATGCCATTTTTTTATAATAATCTCCGTTACTTTATTGTTTATTTTAAAACGAAAATATCTAAGTAAAAAAAAAAAAATTAATATTTGGTATTTTGTAAATAAAGTGGGGGCCCATGGGATTTGGGGGCCCTCTAGGCCCATGCCTTAATACGGCACTGTGCGCGGAGAATATTTGAACAAATTCAAACAAATCTTATAAAGTCATCGTGCGTTGCACACTCTGTATAATACAATATCCACGACTTTGTCGCGCCGTCTAATAATTTTCCGTTATTCCGGCGCGCGCGCGTATACTATTACTCGTATCTATATACGTATACGCACGAACGTAAAATGTTATTGCGTGTGGCGAGCACGTTTGCGCGCGCGGGGGCGGCGTAGGTATAGCGCGCGAACACGCGGCGGACCGTCGTCGCGCCGCCGCCGTTACCACGTCGTGACCGGAACGTTATTTTTATCGTCGCCACTGATTGTCGTCGGCGGCGGCGGCGGCGGCGCGTACCCTTCGCGTCCTATCACGGACCTCCTCCACCCCCCCCTCTTCGTCGTCGTTTCCGATTCGCGTTCGTATGTTTCTGCTCGTTAAACGAAACGATTTGTGCCAGGGGCGTAATTACGGGGGGATATGGAGATGGATCCCCTCCCATGGGCTTTCTTTTTTTACATAACATATCGTCTAATGTACAAAAAAAAATTAAAAATAATACTTCTTTTGCGTTAACAAAATTTGTTAGTATTTATCATAATTCATAGGATTCCTCAGTTTATTGACTAGTTACTGGTATGATACGGTTAGGTTAGGTCATCCATATTCAGATTTTTAAGTAAAATTGGATGAAGTACTCAATAAATTAGCTAAAAAAAAAAAAAAAACGAAGAAAATTAGAAATTTTATTATAAAATATGTCATTTTTATTAAAGAAAATAATAAAAATACGAGTATCGCAATTACTCTATTAATTTCGATTGATTAACGTTTAAAGGGTCGTTAGTCGTTACAGTTATTTTATGGATTATCCAATAATGCTAAATTGTCTATCCCCTCCCATATAACATTCGTAATTACGCCACTGATTTGTGCCGTCAAACGCTGTGCGCGCGTGCGAAAGAAAGGGAGAACGGGGGGAGAAAAGCGTAGAAAGTACGAGCAAAAGTCGTCGTAGTCATCCGTTTTTAGTAGCGCGCACACGTCCGGCGACTGAATTATAATATATAAACAAAGGCAGGATTCGCGTCCTTTATTTATAGGACCACCGAATATAGAGTGTGCCGAAAGTTTTTTTTATTTTAAACGTCCTCCGGAGTAAATAGGTTTTGTTCACGACGAGAACAAATCGCAAAGTCCCCCTCCTCCCGCACCGCCGCGCGGCGTTGTGTTCTCAAATTACACCGCACACAAGCGGTTTCGAATTTTCGGAGATTTCGGTATTTTTCAGTAAAATATTTTCAACGGTTCTTTTTTTTCTCTCAATAAATTATCGAAATTTCGTTTTACTTATTCAGTATACAGTCGATTACAAAATAACGACACTTATACGGCGGCGCGGCGTCCAAACACGGTCGTATAATATAGTATACGTTCGGTATAAAAAGAGAAAAAAAAAAAAATTTAATTTTTCCGAAACGGGAATTCGATCCAACGTCCAACATCCATGAAAGAAAAAAAAATCCGAAAGCGATTCTCGTCTTCAGTCGATCCTGCATGCTTATTATTATCCTGTCTAGCGAACGCACCGGATCGACGCGTGTCTCGGTATAGTAATATTTCCTCGAAGGATTCATCTGCCACATGGTCGGGGTGACAACGTTCTACGTTATATTGTACAATAATAATAATAATAATCGAAGGAATCGCGAACAAATTTGATTATCGCAAACGATCGGAACATTATCCTATACAGTTATTCGTGGACTAAACGCAGCAACGGAAATTAAATATTTTTCGTTCTCTAAACGGACGGAAAAAATAATTATTTTTCTTAAAGAAAACGTACACCGTTATTAGAATATTATGATTGACAAAGCCTCACGCGAATTCTTCCTTGGAACGGTTATGTATATAAACGCCGTGAGTGTTCCTTCGGAGAAATACCGAAAACCTCGAAGTGAAAAACATTATGCGCAGAACGTTCATCGAAATTCGTAATTTATAACTGAGTTCAAACCGTCGTAATAGAAAAGAAACATGGAAATATAATAATTATTTTTACGTTATATATATATATATACTCTACCGAGAGACGGCGAAATACGGTGGTATTGCATTTGTCGTTTATAGAATACACAGTCGAGAATCTAAAATTCTTTGGTCGGCCTACAAAACAAAACTCAATTCCGACGTTCGGAAAAAAACTAAAATCTCTCGAAAAGAATATTTCAGTTGTTTGATACGTTAGCGTGTCGAGAATTGAATATCGGCCGGCGTTTGGGCGCAATCTGCAATTTTTTCCCATATTCTCGTCGTGTAATAATTTCTTCGATTACACTGTGACCGGCTGAATTTGGAGAGAACACGTTTAAGCGTCCCTCACACATACGATCTGACAATATAAAAATACTAACAGTTTTGTAACTTTTACTGTCAGTTTTTTTTTTGTATTATTCAACAGCCGCACGGTTAGATTGTCTAGAAATGTTATTTTTATACAATAATATTTAATAAACGAAAACGGACGAGGATAAAACGTGCGTTGCAATTATATTACAGCGAATATTCCGTGCATTTTTTTGTCATATACGAGTTTTGATTTTTGTTATGTCCTTGGCACGCATATTCAGGTGATATTGTATCGCGGCCGATCATTGGTATAAAATAATTCCGATTTGCGTCATCCATCGATGCGAAATCAGTACCGCGAAGAACTGCCATTAATTCACACTGTCGATATATTATCATCAGTAAAACGGCTCGGATATCCGGTTTTTTTTTGATCGGTTTCCTCATACCGTATAATAGCGTGTATCGTGCGTGCAGTACATCACGCGATCAATAAATATTGTCGGGGCATATATAGTGGCGCACCGGAGGGGAAGGAGAGGCGTTAGGGTTAACCACGCGTCGTCAAAACCGTATTATATTATAGCACAAATAATGAGCAGGAAAATTTGTATAAGCTGTTCTTCAGCAAGAAAAATCCCGATTGCCGGCGGTATACACGCGCTGCAGAAGAAGAACTGACGATAATATTGATCGTGCGCGAGCGATCAGAGAGCTTTATATAGCTAAAAAAAAAAACGTTTTCTTGTATTTGTGTCTGAATTGAAATTTCCGTTCGACACCGGTAATGGTGGTGGTATGCCACGTGTGTGTGTGTATTTAAGAGTGTCGACGACATTTTGCCTTTATCTCCTCGTCGTCGTCGGAAGTAAGCAAAGTAATGAAATGCTTTCGGTTTTGTCGTCGTCGTTGGCAGTGTGAGCTCTCTCTCTCTCTTTCTCCTCTTTCCGTCTCTTAGATCTCGCGGAATTTAATTATATATATATATATATAATATATTGTATACACCACGACGTCATTGTACGCGCCATTATTGTTGGTTAAACTTTTGTAAGTCTTGTGTCGCGTCTCCATCGTCTCGCATCATCGCCGCGCATTCGATCGACGTGCGGTATTGGTATGGGTGAGTTGGTTGTTTAACACGTTTAAAAGTAATAATAATAACAATAATAATAATAATGTAATATTAATGTCGTCGTTATAATGTTGTGACGACAGAGAAAGTATATATGGTGCGATAGAACTGTAATGTTATATTCGATTTATATTAATAACGCGACGACGACGTGCCGAATGAATGGCTGTCGGGCGAATTCTTATTAGGGCGAAATTGAATTTTATATTATCGCTTATATGTATACAAGCGCCGCCGTGGTGTTTCGAGAACGAGTTACTTATACCGATTTTATTTCGTCGCGATAACGTTATTATACGGACAAAATGCGTGTTAAGAAAACCTTCTGGTCTTCTTCTCGTTATTATTATTATTTTTTTTTTGGGGGTAAAACTTTTATACTGTGATTGAGGGACAATCGATGAAACGAAAGTCTGAAACTCTCATGGTCGTGTATTTACGGAGTTCTCGTCGTTAGCTCGAGCCCGGCGCGATTTGAGTGTTATATTTAAAAAGTAAAATAATAAAAAGACACGAACGAAAAACCGTTGTATTCGTATAGAAATGTACGTAAAATCGAATGATTAATTTTAATGAGTTCCGCCCAGACATCCGTACAAAAATCGTTGAATTTAAAACGCGCGATAACATCTGTGATGTGCGTCTAGAATTTATTTTTTTTTTTTTTTAAAATATTATATGTAAACAGTAAATGGAATTTAATATATATTAACTTTATATTCGAACCGTTTACAATAATTCGCCTACCCTTAATAGCTTTTTGCACAATGTTGTGTGAAACGTTCGTAGAATGTTGTAGGTTTTTTTTATGTTCACTTTCTATTCATTCAATACAGACATAACGGGATGTATTTTATACGCTGTTGTAAAAGCCATCGGCTGGTCTCGAGCGTATATAGTGTATAGACGTAGACTGGTAAATTATATTTTTAATTTATATTGAGTACGCTGTGATTTCGCAGATCTGGCCATTGCCAGAGTAACACCGACTGTGTATATCACGTCTGTACAGTACGTTTTTAAATCTGTGATCGTCGTGTAATTAATTACGTTCTCGATTTAAATGTATAAACGGGTTTTTTCTTTACTTTTCATTTTGTTTGCTTGCACGTGAACACCCTCCAGGGGTCTGATATCGTCTTCATTATTATTTTCCGGACTCTTATGGAGTAGCGATTTTTTTTCGTTATCGCCACGCCCGTCGGTCCGTCTCGTAATGGTTTTTTTTTTTTTCATTTACTATCGTCGAACCGACTATATATACACTGCGCCGCCATTCAACACGAGTTTTTCCACTAAAAGCATAGGCGTGTAGGTAAGAAGGGCGCGATCGAATCCACTGCGGTGTGGAGAAAAGAAAATTACATTTTTCACTAGATAAAATTTATCAGTTTTTAAATTACAGACTTGATATATATATATATATATATATATATATAATGTACTTTTTTCCCTACTAATTATACGAATTATATATTACCGCGGCGGTTCCCAACCTTTTTAATCACCGAGTACCACTTTTATGATCGCGTACCACCTGAAGTCTGAAACTAATCTTGGAGATTCAAATATTTTTTAAAACATGTTTTTTATTATTAATATTTTTTATCTTATGATATTCGTAAAAGTAAAAGTAAAAAAAAATTTAATTTTCAGGTAAATCTTAATATTTATAAATTACAATTTTTAATTTAATACGAAATTCGTCGTTGTTTATTTTGTACAAGAATATCGATATCAGGCTGAACGGAACTTATTTCACTCGTAAATCACTTTGAATATCGAGCGTACTTCTGTAATTATTTTTCAAATACAGCAGTTCAGAAAAAATCCACTATCACACAAATGCGGTGGCGGTTATACATGCTGTTCAAGAGGAAGAGGGACCAAAACTGAGCCAACACCCTTTGCCAATGAAATATTCACATCGACGAGTAATAACCAAGAAGAAAGATCTATTAATGTACCGAGATGAAATGCAACGTAAAAGAAATAATAATAAAACGGAAAAAGAATGTACTCACCAGATAGCGCTACGACACAATATAGAGGGCGTGGCAGAAGGGAGCCGCACGCACACAAACACACACCGCAGTTAGACGCGAAATACGTTGTTCATGTCTGACCGCTGTGACTACACTGAGCGGTCCGATGGTTTCGGACCGCTATTTATAAGCGCTTTTCTGCCACGCCCTTTACGTTGTGTTGTAGCGCTATCTGGTGACTACTTTCTATTTTCGTTTTATTACAGTCGGATGACGCGCTACGTCGGTATGTGCGGGTGTTTAGTATGACGCTGACCGAGCGACCGATCGTACGCGCGTATGCAATCTTTATTATTTATTATTATTATAGTAATATTATTTCGCGTATTTCAGTGAAATGAAATAAACGTAAGGATTCATCTTTCCTCGTTGTACACTCGTTTACTCGTTTATGTACTGTACACGACCGACCGAGTTTGTCATCAGCTAAGCATTAAACGCTCGATCGGTATTCGATTTTTGTTGCAGACATCCAAAATGAAGCCAGTGTTTCGTCTTTAAATGCGTCTCTCATTGAACTGTCACTAATCGTATCGATTCTTTTATACGTTAATACAATAAAAATTATTAAATCAGAAAATTTTTTCGCGTACCATCTGTGCGCGTTTAATGTGTTTGTTTCTCGCGTCTCAAAACGTCAGTCTTACTGCGCGATTATCCGTCTTTTGAATATCAGTTATTGAAACGTATACGCAGATGTTGGATTAAATTTTATCATATTGTTAAACGTTTTGTAATTTAAATTTTGTACAAGTTTAATTTCGTACACGATTTCTCTCGAAATTCTTATTCCAACACTTATATCCGTACACTTTCTGTAAGCAAACGGAACTTTTGAACACATCCGCCGTTCATTTAATCTATACACACTCGCCTTTGACTAAAAATATATAGTTTAAACGCGCAGTGTAACTTTGGTGGAGAAAAGAAGTTCTCTCGTATAAATACATACTTGTGTAGTTGTGTGTATATATTTTATATACGTATATAATGTGTGCAAATAGTGTGTACAGCGACCGGCTGTATGTGCGCCCGTTCGGTGTTATAAACTCCGTATTTAACCGCGCGCGGCGCGGTAAATGGCACAGGCCGCGCGTGCAACAGAAACGATTCGAGCGAAAAATTACATTTCTCAAAATGTAAATGCCGTGTAATTTATAACATATAACTCGTATATTATGTGAATATCATACGGACTATATATCCCGAATACTGTATTTTTAAAATACTTTTTCTCCTAAAGTATTTTGAATACTTTTTAAAAATATTTTGTATACGGTATTTTGAATATCTTTTTTAAAGCTCAATCATATTTTAAATAGTGCCTACATAAAAACAATAACTTATTACCTATAGTAGATAAATGTGAAAAGTTATTATTTCAGAAACAATATATTGGTAGCAACTATAGCGGCGCAGTAAGCGTTTAAAACTATTTGATCAACAATCTCGCTACATTTGGTGTTTAAATCCAGCTTTATTCAAACAATCATGCACATTTGATTACACAAAGTTATTACAACATTATTGTTTTATATTTTATAAATATAATTATCTACTCAATAGTTATTGTGGTCATTTATAAACACAGAATTAAAAAAAAAAAAAAAAAAACCATAATATTGATGACTGTTTATATTCGATTAAATAATAGAGTAATATAATTACTATATTCGTTATTATTATTACTGACATCTAGTAAAGAAAAAATATATATGTTCTAAAAGTATTTGGAATATTATATTGTCATGAAGTATTCGAATACGCATATTTTGAATACTTTTTTTCGAAGTATTCGGAATATATATTCCAAATGTTTTTAAAGAGTATTTTACCCAAGTCTGATATCGTATTTACGAATATGACACATTTAACCCCGTATTCGACTCTTTTTTTTTTTTACTCGTGTTTTTCTCAAATTTCATCGAACACAAAAATAATTTTACACTTGGGTCTCAAGAGGATATACCGTGCAGAGATTTTGCAATAGAAATCACCAAAATTATTATTAATAACGCGTATCGTTGCTGCAACTATATGGAGTGCGAAATAAACGAAACTAATTCCGAACGAATTTTTTTCTTTTTCCTCGTTCCACAGCTGTTGTTCTCTGCAGTAATACAAAACAATTTATATATGCGTAAACGACAACGAATTACAAAAAAAAAAAAACACCTACGATTTTAAAAAGGGATTGCCGAAAATCTCATAGGCGTTCGACTTAAAACCCGGTACAGTCATATAGCTATACGTTTATTCGCGTGGAAAAAAAAAAGAACTTCAAAACGTGTATATTATTCATACGACCTCACTCGTTTTTATCGCGATATTTTTACAGCGAACAGATTGCGTGTAATAAATCATATAATACGCAAGATATTAATCATAACGCGTTAATCGTCGTTAAAACGTGCGCGGAAAACTGAATAAGGTCCGTATCGGTATTTCAGTATTTCCTAGACTATAGAAACTTTCGTTGGTTACAAAAAAAAAAAACCCCCGAACGAAATTGTTTAATAACTTCACGGGAATTTAAATACAAATATTTATGCAAATACGAAACGACTAGTAAAGTTCTCTCGTATCCGGTTAACGTTTTCGAATTTCGATCAACGTCCGCAGTATTTAAAAAAAATAAAAAAATAAGCCTGTATATATATATATATACAGTGTAGTGTATATTTTATGAAATTTGCCGACCCGAAATCGATATTAAATGTAGAAATATTTAAAACGGCGAACGCGAAGCCGGCGCCGGAATTTTCCGTCCGTGATTTCGGGAAAATAATCTTTGTTCCGACGCGGCTGCTCTCCTCCGCCGCCGCCGCAGCCGTCCTAAGCCTTTCCGATACGAAATTATGAATAATTATTACGCAGCGGAGAAACACGCGTTGCATTTACAATATATTATCTTCCTTAACCACGCGAGCCACGACTTTCTTCGACGATAAAATAATATATTATATTCGTGTTTTCGAAGCGCGGACGATAGCTGGTATACTAATACGGACGTCATCTTACGAATAATTCGATTTTTTCGTTTTCAATCGAGTAATTTCATCTATAACCGGTTAAACGTGCATATTATATTGTCAGCGGTGGCATACGCGCGTACGGGTGTAGGGATTTAAAAATTTTTTTTTTTCACAATTGTTGATTCCCCCGTAATCGCAGCGTATTTGATCTTGATATTGAATAAAAACTGATCGGATTCCAAACCGTAACTGTACATCAGCGGTCGAACGCTTTTCATTTACATTGCGTTGTTTAAAAACGTATTTATACGCTGCAGTACTACTCGCACAATAAGTGAGACGCGGTTGTATTGAAGAGGTCCCGGCTGCGATGACTCGGTTGAATACTCTGATCGTAGACTGAATTTACGAACTGTTTTAATCGATTATTTGAAAACTGCCTTGAATGAAAAACAAATATAAAATTGTTTTCGTTCGAATTTCGAAAACTATTGTTAACTCTTGTATACACAATGTGTTTGCGATAAGTTTACTTAAAAAATGTAATTGTTTCCCGGATCAAGTACAAGAGTTGATATACAGAAATAATAACAGTGTATTCGGAAGAGGTTTCGCTGGTATTTTAATGTCTATTAGTAGAGCGATTATTATGCGGTGGCGGGCGGAGTCTTCCACGGGTCTTTTTATAAGGTAAAAAAAAAAAAACATTAACCGAACCAAAATCCTGGCGTACGCTACTGATAGTATTATTATACACTTAAAAAAAAAAAAAATCTAACGCGTCAATATCACGCCATTGTGATGTTGATTTTTTTTTTTGTTGCTTAAATGAGTATACGTATTTTCTCGGTAATAATAACCGTTAAATCATCGTAAAATATGATTTTTTTTACGCCTGCAAGTACTCAATGATTTTTTTTTTTCCTATCCGTAAATCCGTCACGGTTGTATACTCTACATAATAATTTTATGCGAAATTACCGGACTTGTAAAGAATTTTCGTATTCGGAATACGCTTATTCAAAAAAAAAAAAGGCATTCAGAATGTTTTCATAAGTATTCCGGTCATTTTTGGTTATATTCGTTTCACAAATAATGTCTATTCGAAGTCATATTGTTTTTTTTTTTTTAAAAATAAGCACACAAAAGTCAATAATATGACTTGTGCGTTTACCCGCTCGGACAACTATTATATACACGCGATGATTAATATCGCGGTAAGAGAATTCTGTGAAGATTTATGACGCGCAAAATATATTTCATTACACGTATACGTTGGCCGTAACAATTTACAAAATATTATAGAAATAAACTTGAATTAATTAAATATATTATCCACAAATCGATAATTTTTATTCGTGATTGATGAAAAGAAAAAACAAAAACGAAAATAATATATATTATAAAAAATAACAATACATATAATAAAATCAGTGTATATTATTAAAAAAATAATATGTATATAAAGAAAAAGTGTATTTGATAATTGTTTAAGAAAGTAACGACCAGTTTCGACCGTAAGTCATTACAACGAATAATAAAAAAACGAAAACAATTATGAAATTAATAAACAAAATACGTAGAATACGTTATAAATAATAAGAAACAGTCATAAATCGATGTAACACGGATTATATTAAAACGTCCGGTAGAAAATTATGTATCATTGGTGTCTGTATTATACGCGTATGGATAAATATCATTGAAATCTGTTTGTATATTTAAAATATTATTAAAACCGTTACGTTTAACTTCGTTGTAAATGAGTAATTCTTCCAATACCGAATTAATTTTTTTGCTCGTGTAATATATTGGAATCTAAAAAAAAAACGGTTATTGCCGCACACGCCGCGGTAAAAACGTTCGGGATACGCGCGTTCGAATATTTTTAAAAAATTTTTTTTGAAAAGTAATATTCGAACACGAAAAAATGCGTATTACTAATATATATGAAATATACGCGTTATTGCCGCGTACCGTTTGGCGCATCTTAATACGCGTTTATTATAACGTTTTATTTAACAAACGCAATATAACGAAAGCGTATTTATACGCACTTTGTAATGTATTATGTGAAATAAAATCGGCGCGGCTTTGAGATTAAACTGCCGAGGCTCTAGAGAATGACATTTGCATTTATTAATGTCTATACATACCACCGTCACCGTCGCGGAGAACGGGTGGTCTAATTTAAAATCTCGGCGTTCGTCCGCGTTTTAAAACCATACTCGTCGTACACGCGCTGTGTGTATATAATGCGCCATTGTCTGGAAAGTTCTTTTTATATATAAAAAAAAAAAACAAAATTATAAGTACTAATGAACGCGAGTTACACGGAAAAATAATAATAATAACCTGGGTACAAACAGTAAAAAAAAAAAACGAATAATATGGTAATTTCCTGTTTAGTCATTTTTAATTACTCGTGACGACTACGACTACGCGGTTTTATGGCGAGACCGTAAAAAAATTTAAAAAATATTTTACGTAGGAGTTAATTTTAATACACACGCGGCGCGTCTCTGCAGCTTGTGGCCTGCCGGTAATTTTTTTTTAATACACGTTTTTCGGCATTTCGAACGTGTTCAGTAACGCGTTTAAAATATTTAATGGAAATAAAAATAAAAAAAAATTCCGAAATTTTCTCCGTTTAACGATTAACAACGTAGTTAAAAATAAGAAATTTAAGGTTTTTAAAATTGTGCGCTTTCTCGTTGGATATTACGTATAGCGAGTTTATTCGTATAATATAACGCCTAAACCGGTGATAAAATATAGGTATACAGTGATAAAGAAAAAAAAAATAGCACCACTACGAATATTACAGGACTTTTAATTTTACTTTAACCGTACGTTAATATACATTATCGGTAAAGAGCACCGTTATTACGGAAGAAAGCGAATAATAGCGTTGATTTTAAAGAGCATATAAGTTATACTACGTAATAATAATGTAGTAACGAAGATTCGAGAAAAACGCGGCGCTTCGAGACGTAGGGATTTTTTCAATTAATTATGCGCGATCAATTATTAGAACTT